>BMAO01016250.1:0-63831 GCA_019973975.1 Trichonephila clavata | reverse complement strand
TTTTATCTGGAATTGTCGCCAAATATGATTATCCTTATTCCTGACGATCCCGAAAAGGACAATGGGACAAAATTATGAAATTATTGTATTGTCATCAGTCCTTGACAAGTGTGCGAAATTTCGAATGAATCCGATCTTTTTAAGTGGGTAAAAATCGAGTTCTAAGATTCTGTTACATGCAAGTGAAACTGATAAAAGCGTGTTAAAAATGACAATGCCACTCTCATTTCGTCATTTAAAAGTTTCCATCTTTTTCATTTTTATATTTGTAAATGCTGAAAATTGGAATCCACGCAAATGAGACGTAGAAAATTGTAACAATATTTTTTGGCTATTATGAGATGATCGTCTTTAGTTTTAATCCAAAATGAATTAATTGACTCCTCCGAATATTTTGAAATTAAATTTCGATTATTACAGACGAAATTAGTTTTTCATCCTCGTTCAAAGTTAATTTTTTTACAGATGTAACCGAACACGCATGTATTAAGAACACAATCGATTTTTTTATATCAACCTATCCACGAAAGGATAAGTTAAAATACCACAAATACTCTTAGTTTATTTTTAAAAAACGGCCGAATGATTCCCAGGTTTTAATTTTTTCCCCTCAGAATATAATTAACAATTTAAAAAATTTTTTGGCGGTACACTTCAAAAATTTGGCGGCACACAAAAGGCCGCAGTACAGTGGTTGAGAATCAATGCTCTATATGGAACAATAAATTATACGTTTATAAAGCCAAAAAGTTTTTATTTAGTTCCAGATTATATTTACATGAAAATAATGGAGAGCACACACACACACACAACACACACACACACACACACACACAACACACACACACACACACACACACACACACACACACACACACACACACACATGCACTAATGGCATAGGTGCTATTGTAGTGTGTGGCATTTGTAAAATAAATAAATAAACAAATAAACATTTGTATGAGAAAAATATTTGGAACCTTGGATTCTGCTGCATACAAGCAAACAAATGCCAATAGAAATCCTACTTAGAAAAAAAGTTACATCAAGAATGCTTTAAAAAGATTATTTCAAGTATGTAAAATCACTTGAAAACATGCAGCGTAGCTGATCTCAATATTTTGTATGCTGAAAAAACTCGATGCGGGATATATTACTCGTATATTATTTTTGAAGAGAAAAATAAAAATAAAGTCATAATTAACATAAATAAGAAAAAGGAAATACAATAATATATCATAATATCATCGAAAATATATATTTAAGGTGAAATACTTGCATTTTGAATCAATAGCATTTATTGTCAAATCTTTTTGTCACTGTTAAAAGCAATTTTAAATTAGCGAAGTGTATTTTGCTTCAAAGTATTTTAGTGGTTAGCGAAGCTGGCTACTGTGCCGTAGGGCCTGGGTTCGAATCCTGGAGAAGACATGGATGTTTGTAAATGTATAGTGCCTTCGCGGCAGGGGGGTACTCTCTCTAAATAGCCGTCGAGCCGTAAGTCCTCTCGTGTGGTTGGTGGAAGGGGAAGAGAGGTGGGAAATCCCTGACCATTCCCAGGGTGTTCTCCCTCAAAATTGGGGTGGAACCAAGCCAAATCGTACGATCACCTGCATGGTGCTCAAAGCTACGGCTAACAACAGGCGTACAATATAGCTCAATGCCATGATGAATTTCGTGGGCCTCGATCTGACTACGTCAGACAGGTGGCATTAACAACAACAACAAGTATTTTGTGAACTTGCGGTACATAAACTAATTGATATTAAGGATGTGCTTTTTTTCAAAGTTATTAGGTCATTGTTATTCTTAGTTTCATATATGTTATTTGTTACTTATTTGTAATTTTATTTATTTACATTTAAATTTTTTCAAAATTATTTTTTATCGATTTTGATCTTTTAGTAAGCTTAAATTCATTTCCTGATGCAAATATGTAAAAGTTTTTGATACAGATATGTAAGAAGTTCCCTTTAAAAATCAGAAAATGAAATTTCTTTTATAAAAGAAAATAACTTGAATATTTCTTTGAACTAAAAGTAGTGTACATTTACAGCGAAAAGGTATAAAATATTGCAATAAAGTAAAGAAAATTACATATGCACATAGCTTGATTTTTATACACTGATTGGCAGCTCCTTAATATTTTAGAAATAGCAAACGCTCTATTAAAACGGATTTCATAATTTTGAACTAAAATGAAAGATGAGGACGACACAAAGGCTAGACGCCAATTCTCAATCTCACACTGTGTAAGCTTTTATATCTATTAATAAAATTCAAACCGATCTATTTTAGATAAAACAATCAATGACAGTATCTTACAGCTTAGTGGAAATCTTATAAGTTCAGAATCAATGTGAACATTAGAAAATACGATAAACTTCGACGTTCAGATAAATTTTTAAAATCAAAATCGTTTTTTCAAAACTTATTTCATACATAAAATAATGCTCTCAAAACTATTAATGGACTAATACTTCACATAAATCTGTTCAATCTCTAAAAAAACTGAGCATTCCATAGAAATCAAAATTTTTCACAAACCAACATTTCAAAACACATTAGAATTTAATTTAGACACCACCAACAAAAATAAACCACGCATGATTTTTGCCTTAACAGCTCTGCCTCTATTAAAAGCTTTTCAATTAGAATATATATATATTTCTCAGTTTCTTGAAAATATATTCTTGAAATTATTTTGTTTGGGTTTCTCCTAAGTTTCCAGGTTTTAATCTGTAAATAGCTTTCGGTCGGTGCTAGAGTTAATTCTGAAAAGATCTTTTGAAAACGACCCAGTCCAAACAAAATTTGCATAATCTTCGACGTTTTAATCTTAAGACAATTTAGAAAGACCATTTCGGAATTGTTTGAAGTTCTCCCTTTTTAAAAAGATATTTTTCCATCGGCGATTAATTCTGTCTCGGCAGATTAGCATAATGGGAAAGTGCAGCTTCACAAAAGAGTGTGGTGAATTTCTTCTTAATATTTGTGTGTCTTTGCATATTAAAAAGTACTAAAAATACAGAAGACTAATTATTGAATAAAAGTAGAAAACTGAAGTTTGTAGTCAACCGTTATGTATTTAATCCTCCTTGATACCAGATTCTTTCAAAGTATTTTTGTCTTACAGAAATGTCTTTTACCTGATTTGCAGATAGTTATTTGTAGGAAAAAAACAGTAAATTTACGTTAGAATTATGCGTTAAGTTATTGCCATATAAACCAAGTAGTATATTTATAAATATTTCCAAAAAGAAAGACGTTTTGAATTTTATAGTTTGTTTGTACCTTTTTAACTTTCGGTATAGCTTCATATGTATTTATGTATATATAAGTTTTATTTACAGTTGTATATTTCTATCAGTTCTCAGTGTAATGTGTGATAACAAAAGCATTTTTAATTAGTTGTACAGTTAATCGATAGATGGCGCCACATGCTAAATAAATTAATAATAATATAATTTATTTAATATTAATTGTATTATTTAGAATTAATTGTACTTTTATTTTCTATATACTTTTAAATAATATTTAGGGTTTTAAACGTATATATATAGACTTAATGTTATTTTATCATAACATACTAATTTATGCCTTTACTGATATACTCACTCCTTTCTATCGAGCGGGAAAAATGGTTATTGCGGTACTCATGTGGTAATTTTTTTCATCTAATTGTTTTAGCATTGATTTAAAAATATACTAGTAGTTATTATAGGCCATAGTTTTATCATTTTATATTAATAGATTGTGGTTTTATTTCTAATAATTAAATTTCTCTTGATATTTCTTACTTTCCCTACGGCCCAGTGTACTGCCAAATACAGGTGAAGGTTGGCTTGTCGCAAAACTTTGTTTAATTCTGCAATCCTGGTTCCTAAGGCCAGGAGTTTGCTATAGTATTACTGTAGCTAATGCTTTATACTATATTGACCAGTTATCTTAGATTTATAACTATTTTGTGCATATTTATGAATTATATATATATATACATGTTACCGTTAAAGTGTGAAATCCGTTATCCTAGAATAACTAGGTATTTCATGAATAGTGAGTGAGTGAATATTAACGTCTCTCTTTTCAGCTACACGAGGGCTTTTGGCGACAGTCCTCGTAATTTTGAACCATGGTTAAGTGACGAGGACGACACCTGAGCTAGAACCACCCTCTCCTAACTACCACACCACACTAACGGAAGGTATTTTATGAAATAACTAGACAAGTCAGTAAAAGTATATAAAATTATTGAATTCTACGATTTCAATAGGTTTTCTGTTGAACAACGATTACTTGATCATTAAAGTATGATATACGGGCATTCGAAAGATTTTTGAACCGTTTCTACCTGCTTTAGGAAGCATTTTTCTGATTAGGAACTACAGAAGGTCGAATAAAACAATTGTACTCTAGATATCAATTCAGTATATGTCAGCAAGAATTACTTTCCATTGAAAAATTTCCAAATATTGACATGACGCTTCGATTTGTTGCAAAAGCTCAATGTTGCGGAGCTGAATAAGAATTTAAAAATTGCTTGTGTAAAAAAAATGTGCAATGGTAAAAAGTGGGCTTGTTTAAAAAATAATAAGCAGTCCAATCAAAAGTGTCATCACAGAAGTCCTTGCTCTAATAAATAATGAAAAGTAAAATATATATATATATATATATATATAAAGGTATCTCATAAAATTTAAATTAATATTCTTTTACATTTTTGTTTAAAAAAGTTTACGCAATGTTTTTATGAAGCAACTGTTTTTTTGATAATATTTAAATATAATCTATTTTTGCCGCGTATTCTTTTTTCCTCTTTCTGTTTAATTAATGTTAGCAATTGAGCAATAAATTATATTATCTGCTTTACCTTATTATTTATCAATTATTTCTCCTCAAAAGAGATAAAATTAATTTTTTCGAGAGATTTTAGCTATTTATGATCAATTAATTTATAAAATATCTTTGAAATTGTTTATTTTTCACTTTAACGGTCCATCCTCAGTTATTTCTTAGAATACCTAGTTATTTCATAGAATAACTAGGTAAAGTATAAAATATTTCATATATTATATACTTTAACTGATTTGTCTAGCTATTTCATGAAATACCTAGTTATTCTATGAAATAACTAAATTATACACTTTAACGGTAACATATATATGTCGTAATCCTGGTGAGTGGTATATAGTCATTTCTTATTAAGTCATTATTTCGAGAGTAGGTGTGCATGTGGAGCAAGGGTGTCAAACTCACGGCCCGGTCAATATATTGGCACACAATACTATGTTATAAAATATCAAAATTTCTCACGAAATAGGAAAGATTGTAGCAGGGAAGAGATGTCAAGTTTCAAGACCTACATATTAAATTTTTCTTGTCCCTTTATATATGTTTATTATAATGTATTATTAAAAATAAACCAATGTTTCCATTGATTTTTTTTTGCGGTCCACTTTAAGTTAAACCATGTTCATTTGGCCCAAGTCAGCCTTTGAGTTTGACACCCTTGATGTAGAGGATGTTGGATTGATGAGGCATCATCTTATTATTCCACTGCATTTCACATTTATTCACATAGCGTTTTAACAATACAGGAAGCGGACAGGAAAAACAAACTAGGCTGCAGACGGGTTACACATATTGAAGACAGACTAAGAGCAAGAGAGGGAATTATTCAAATATCAAGTTTTTATACACAGAGAAGGGAAAGGAAGACGCATTTAAAAAAATAAAATCACATGTGTAGGAAAAGGAAATAATGAGTTATTTATAGAAATGACATTATTTCTTAGGGAATATTAAATCCCGGTTAGTAAGGCACAGGAAAACAATTGAAGATCTTGTACATCTTGGAATCGTCAGTAAATCTATCAAAAATTCAAGGTCTAAGGATTCAGTAATAAATATACCAATATAATGATTTTAAGGCTTTAGAAAAAGATAAATCGAGACGCGTTTCGAAAAAGGGTATTAAGATTTATGAATTAAATGTTATAAATATAAAAGAGATTCGAATTATCAGTAGATATCAATTTAATTTATTACACGTATGTCACAGAGAAATGATGAAATCAGGAATTTGATCAAATCCCTAAGGGATATGATCAATTCACAGAAGATGTTAAAATAACGTCTTTTCAAGGTCATTTTCCTGAAAAAAAGTACATGATTTGATCGAATACCTGAACTGTTTTAAAGAAAAGATGTAAGGAGCAAGTCAGGATTCGCACAGCTCTATTTTCGCTTGTTACCACTCCCCTTTGCCCAAAACCGCCCATCTGGAGGGTATAGTGGATGCTATGCACTGGAGCCCTTCTATTGAGGGGGTTCCAGCATGATCAAGAAATAAAATAATGTACTCTTGCACAGGAAATCTTGACAATATTCCTATCGTTATCCTTATAACGAAAAGTACTATTTATCGTAAACATTATTATTATATACCTCTGAATTTCCACAACCTTAAAAACTTATACTTGATGATGCAAATGTTTAGTTTTGGTTATTTGATTCGGGGAACTCGTAAGAATTATCACCTAAACTGGACAGTTTAGAAGAAAAATTTAGAAATGAAATTTTATTCATAATTCAACGCATCAAAGTAGAGAAACTTTCATAAAAATGCACCGGTTAATTGTATTAATTAATAGTAATTCTGAAAATAATGTGAATGTTACAAAAATATTAATTCAAGCTCCGTTGACTAACTATATTAAGTCCTAACTATATATATATATATATATATAAATAGGTAAAATATTATATAGAAGAATTTTCCATAAAAGGAAAATATTTTGAAATAAACATTTCTTTTCATTTGTTTGCCAAAAATTTCATTTAAATAGTTTTTTATAATAATAATAATAATCTTAAAACAATTTTACATGTATATTTTAATTCAAGTGACACTAAATGTTAAAAAAACTTTGTTTTATGTTCTTGCAAAATTATTGTTCCAAATGTAGTCAGTAATCTAAAATTACTATTTCAAAGAATTGTTAATGTGATTCCATTTTTAGCCCATAATAATCTTCCACTTCGTGGAACTCATGAAATAATAAAAACGCCCGTAATATAATTGAAATTTAAGTTTATTAGAATTATTAAGTAAATACGACTCAACTAATGGATCACAGAATAAAAAATTCGTGAAATAGAATTGTGCATCATTTAGTATAGAGATTACTAGAATGAATTATTTGTGCATTAGGAAATAAAATCCTTACTGAAACGAAAGACGATATATATATATACATATATATATATATATAATCAATCACGTACAATAATATCCAAATTGGACTGTACTCTTGATATTTTCCACGAGGAACAAACTTCAATCATTAGATATGTAGATTTTGAAGAAAAAAGATTAACTATATATATATATATATATATATATATATATATATATATATATATATATATATATATATATATATATATATATATATATATATATAGTTAATCTTTTATATATATATAGGGTTTAATAACAAGTTTATGTGTGACTGGGGAAGGACTAGCAAAAGAGAGAGCTATTAATGTCGCACCAAAATGCAAAGGACTACATGATTACATGATTTTGAACTACGGTCAAGTGACGATGATGATATCTGAGCCACGCGGCACCTCCTTCTCCTGAATTCCACAACTCATCAAAGGGAGGTCGTTTGAGCTTCGACAAATTTAATGTGCTTCAGCCCCTTCAAACAGCAGGTGCCCCTTCAGCGGCACCAGGTTTGAACTTATCACACACCGGCCACGAGTCTGTGACCTTGACCACAAGGCTGCCTCGGTCCCGATTAAAACCCGATAGCAGAATTTTGCTGTCATTTTTTAATACTGTAAATTGATATTGTACAAATAGAAAATATATTTAAAAGCATTTCTATTTTCAAATTAATCACTAATATAATAATTTTAGAAAAACGTCCCAAAAACTTTTTAATACTTTATATAAAAGATGAAGATGAGAACCTATAATATAACAAATTGGTTTTTTGTAGGATTTGATATGAATGAAAGGGGTGCCAGTAACATGCAAGAAATATGGCAATGCATATACTGATTAATAATTATGATGAATTTCTAAACATATTAGAGCCAAATTATAAAATTTTTCTTTACATTGCCAGTTACTATATGAAGAGCTGAGCGTTATTTAGGCAAATAAAATTTAAAAAAAAAATTATCTGTGGTCAAGCAAATGTGCAGAATGCTGAAATGCACTTGTTATATCAAGCATTAAAAAGGAAATTGAAAAAAAAATTTAATTTTTTAATGTAATCTATTAGCAAAAATAAATTTCGCGTAGAATAAACCTACGTTATCAATATATGTTCATGCTTATAATTTTTTCTTAAAAATGAATTAGGGCTCTAAGTGGTTTCTTGAAACCTGACTCCTTTGTAGAGAAGACCGGCTCTGCCTTTATTTATCCACTCCTTTCTAGCTTCCGTGCGCACATCGCCCAAAAGTTACGCGAGTAAGGTTGCGTGCTTTCTTATTACTGTTTTCCATCTTTCGAGTTTTTTTTAAATACCTACATAATGGAAAATGCGTTCAGATGTAGAAAAATAATAAATTATAGTTTTAAAAAAAAACTAAAAGCACCCTTTTATAGATAATCGAACAAAGTTTTAACTTAATCTTTTAGTCGCCAAATCTCAAAATGGAATCTGAAATTAGCTGACAGATGTGGGATGGGATCTGAAAATGGGAAATCGTTAATGCTGATGATCCTGATCAGGACAATAGAACAAAATTATTAAATTGTTGTAATGTCATCGGTTCTGGACAAGTGAGCAAAATTTTGAATCAATCTGATCTTTTAAAGTGGGTAAAAATTGAGTTCAAAGATTCTGTTACATACAAGGGAAGCCAATAAAAGGGTATTAAAAATCAAAATATGAACGAGCTAGTAGTTAAAAAACAGTTTAATAAAAATATCAGGACATTTTTTTGAACTAGTTAGATAGAAAAGAAACCTTTGTAGACTCGCAAAAGGACAGAAGAAGCTATAACAATCATTAACAATTTAAATTAGCTCCACTACATACAATGAAACTAACACATATAAAGTTTTATTATGGAAAAAATACGATGTTATGAAAGTAGTTACTATTTTTAGTTACTACTGATTTTGAAGAGAAAGTCCGAATACGAGACCCAGTAGCAAAAATAGCACCAACGGAAAGTTTTTTTTTTTATCAGATACTTCGAGATACACAACAGTCAATTGGTCATGGAGGAAGAAATAAAATGCTGTATAGTTTGAAATTGAAATACATAATATTTTTTTCAGTTGTACTGGAGTTTTTAAAGCTGTGCACGGTATGTGAGTAAAAAAAAAATCCTAGTAAAAGAATCATTATTTACTGCATTATTTTATCATTATTTGTCTGCCTTATACTAAATTTTTTTTTTTTTGCCGCTAGTTATTTTTTCCTACGTAATTTTGTAAATGACAAAGACTTCTTTCTTTCAATAGAGAAGTTACCATACCGTGTGCTTTAACCTGTAATAATATTCAATTTAATGATGTATAAAAAAACATCATTAAATATTTCAATTGTGGCAGTTTTAAAACATAGTCTGCTAATCAGTTAACATTCAAACTAACGTTCATTACCAATCATTCAAAAACTATAACAAGTGATTGTGGTTTTCTGATAAAGCTATTATAAATGAAATTTTAATTAGGTCCTAAATTGTATCGGGTAAAATAATGAAAAGAAATCAACTTATGGCCATTTATGTGACACTTTTTTTCCAGGTAAAAATCTCTGCGTCTTCGCTTCTATTAAGGTATCCAACTACTTACGACAACTCTTTTTTTTAAAACGGATATCTAGGGATTTGTTGTTGTTGTTTTTAGATTTGTTTAGTACATTTTAAGAGAAATATGCTAAAATTAGGAAGAGAAAAAGAAATTATTATTACTAAAATGGGTAAAAATTTACAAAAAATAACATAAACGCGGCCCATTCTGTACCAAAAATTTATTAACAAGTTTTCAATTTTTCAATTGTGATGTGTTGCTTCGTTATTCATTTTTAAAATGACCTTCAGGATAAGAGATATTTTAATTTTTACAAAAACTAGAGCACTTTATCTTATTTATTATATGAAATCGCTAAAAAAAAAAGTGATTATAATAACATAAGGGACT
This sequence comes from Trichonephila clavata, assembly GCA_019973975.1. Taxonomy (NCBI): domain Eukaryota; kingdom Metazoa; phylum Arthropoda; class Arachnida; order Araneae; family Nephilidae; genus Trichonephila; species Trichonephila clavata. The sequence continues at coordinate 53,654 of BMAO01016250.1, read as the reverse complement.
GTAAATTTTGTAATAAATCAGGGATTGATAAATATGAAGATCAAAACACTTCTACTATTATACAAAATATACACACAAAAATTCAGCTAATTATTTTCAAAACTTTTTGAGCAATCGTTGACCCCGTTTAAGCTTTATAAAACAGACAATTCGTGTAAAACATGTTTTAAAGTATGACATCTTGCTTAAATTAATGCCATCTGCTTTTACTAAAACACTTGCAGTGTTTGTTCTAGTGAACGGAAAATAATAAACTTGGTATTTTTATTAAGGTAATAAGATGGCATATAAAAATAAAATCATAAAAAATTGTCGAGTGTTGGCAAAATTCACAATTTCAGGGTATTCGGATACTTTAATCATGAAAACAAAACAAGTACCGACTGTAAAACAGTGCTAAATGAACTTGACAATAAAGAAAAAAAAGAATTTCACAGTCAAAAACCGCTACATAAACCTAGACATATATCTTAATTGCAAATGATTGAATGAGGGTGTTTGTTTACAATACATATTAAGCGATAATTAAACAAAGTATAGGAGATTAACGATTATTAAACGGACCCATATCCCTCCTTCTTTACCAATTCAGTTCATTTGGACCATGTTTAGCTTAGCCATGACCAAATGCTCACAGTGGGTTCACCAAATATTAACGATTAGCCCGCATCCCCTAATATCAATAGTCAAGAACATATTCTTCGTTTACAAGAATGTGTTTGCTGAGGAAATGTATGCTTTCCTGATGATTCGTTATCCAATATTCTTTACCAAGAAACCTACCTAAAAGATAGGTTTTGTGTGGTTGCGAACGAGATGAATTATGAAATTGAAATAAAAAAATTGCTACTAACTCTTTAAGTGGAATTATATTGTTTCATAATAACTCATAACTATATTTAATTTAGAATTTATATGAAATATATTATATTATAAGAAGTGATCACATAGCTTCTTATACGAACGTTGTTTCTTAGTTATGAAGAATTGCAGAAGAATTAAAGCATGTAGCCATGTATTCATCTAAAAGTTTATCCTTTTATTTAAAAACCAAAATTATTTAAGATACTATTGCTCTAAATATGTGTCATTCCTAAATAATCTAAAATAAAATGATTAAAAAGTGCTAGTAATGAAGTAATAATTAAAAATCTTTATATATATATATATAATTGTGTTATAAATTTTTACAGCTGTTTATAGTTAATTTAGAAAACTGAAAATTTTGAATTTTAATTTTTCCAGATGTACAAAAAAAACCCAATTTTTCCTATTATTTTTAGATATTGGCATGAAATAAATCGCAATGAAACGTTTCTATTCAAATTTTCTCATATATTTCATAAATAATTTTGTATATTTTCACGAGGAATCTATTCCCATGTTCATAAAATATACATTATATTACGATATAAAATATGCATCACTATTATGCTATAAAGCATAATTATGATACATATTTTATACTGTAAATAATGCTGTAAAGCATTACTATGATTTTCTTTTCACGATTCTTCGTATATATATTTTAACGAGTAAAATGAGATGGATTTCCTTATTTAAGGTATTCGACTGACATAAATTTGCGAATTTTGCCAAAAATTGACACTTTTTTAATGATTTTCTTTTATAAACCATCTTATTAGCTTTATAAAAATACTAAGTTTATTGTTTTCTGTCCACTAGAACAAAAACTACAAGTGTTTTAATAGAAGCAGACGCCATTACTTTAAGCAAGATATCATATTAAGACGCGTTTTACTTGAAATGTGTGTGTGTTTTTTTAGAATGCTTAAACGGGGTAAGCGATTGCGAAAAAAAAAAATTGAAATATTTAACTGAATTGTTTTGATTTTAAAATTAATTAACTGAAATTTTTTGTGTATGTTTTGTATAATTGTGGAAGTGTTTTAACCTTCAGGTTTATCAATCACTGTTTATTACGAAATTTACAGTCCTTTATGTGAATATAATCACTGTTATTTTACGCAATTTCATATAACAAGTAAGAAAAAGTGCTCTGTGTTTTGTAAAAATTAAAATATTTCTTATCTTGAAAGTCCTTTAAAAATGAATAACACAGCAACACATCAGAATTAAAAAATTGAAATTTTGAAATTTGTCCAAAACCCCCATATCTCTATTTCCATTCTTCATTAAAATCCACATATCTTCATTTTTTAAAGAAAAAGTTGTCGCATGTTGTCAGATAACTTAATATAATGAAAAAATATTCAATTTCTCATTTTTTATTTCTATTATGATTGCTAAGGAAATATATATAGTTCTCTTCTTAGTACTTTAAATATATGTCAATAAGTTTGAAATTTGTTAATCAGTAACATCATAAATAATTTTATCTTTCTCTTTCTAATAAAGAATTATGTCTAGTTTTGCAATTAAGTTTTCATTACTACTTAGGTGGAACTACACAAACGGCACGAAATTATTAATCGTCTCATATACTCTCAACACTGAAACTCGTAATTTTAATTCAGTTAGTTTGATAGTCAACACAAAGCGTGGTTTAGAAATTTAAAGTGTAAGGTTTCAGATAACTACGGAGCATTTAAAAAATGCTTTCTTTTCCTGCCGAATGGGTATCGTAGATGGAAAGACGATTTGCAGGGGGAGACAGATACTTGTTCAATTATTAGCAGTGTTTGACCCCTCGGTGGTAAATTTAGTCACCAAATGTCTCAAAATTTGGCAATAAGGAATATATGCCCCGAGACAAATATTGAATGATTGAGTGCTTGTTAATGCCGTACACCATAGCAACACGAGGGCTATTGGCGGCGGACTTATTAATTATTAATCATGGTAAGCTTCGAGGATGGCATTTGAGATGTCGCTTTCCTGTCTGAACTATCACAACACAATAATGCGAGAACTTTCAGCCTCGACCATCCTCTTTACGTCTATCAGGGCCTCTACATGATGCGTCTACAGTGGTACTAAGGCTCAAACTCATGACACACCGGTCATGAGTCTATGATCATGACTACTATACCCCTGTGATCATGTATTTACAGCAGAGTTCCAGAATATATATATATATATATATATATATATAAACTTCAATCTGCTCCAATTCGATTTGATTTCTTAGTAACTTCACACTTTAGAGAAATTCTAGAGCTATTGGTCACGGATCTCGAAATTCTGGACCACGGGAAGGTGACGAGGCGACAACTGATATGAAACTTGATTTCTACGAAGTTCCACAACACGACGATCTGAGGATTTTGGGTTTCGACAGATTTAAAGTGTACCAGCCTTTCCTCTCTACTTGTCTTCAGTGACCTCTAGGATTCAACGACGCTAGCCATGAGTTCGTATCCATGAGCGTTTTGCTACTACAGCCATCCTGTTTACTCCGAAAGATACCGGTTATATAAGAAAAAATACACCCAACTCTTTTTTTACACTGTAGATACGTTCCTTAGAAAACCGTGCAAAAAATACATGCGAGCTATGATAAATTTGGGGATAAGTCCACAACTTTAAAAAATTGTGTAAGAAGAAAAATCTATAAATATTTTCCCAAAAAACCGTGCAAAAAAGTAATAATAAAATCCATGTTATATATTTATAAGACAAAAATCATTTTTGTTTTATAAATATATATGTATCATTTTGTTACAAAAAATTTTAATTAGTGCACAGTGAAAATTTATAGTCCATAAGTATGTATAACATATAAAAATTCAAATTGAAATTAGGAATAAAACTACTAACTATAAAAACTATATATATATATATATATATATATATATATATATATTCATCACTACTTGATAAAAAATGTGGACATATATTACGAAATAGATTAAAAATACTTTCATCAGTAGATGTGCCGGATATGTCTAACACAACAGTCGGTTTTGATTTAAATATAGAATTTCTTTCGTTATTAACGACATTTGTCGTTTTTTTTTTTGTTGTTACAAAGTCTGTCACACTCTATGTCAAGATCATGAGTTAGAAAATGTAGATCCATACTAGAAGCAAATTTCAAGCCCTTAATGAATTAAATCAGTTGTAATACCTGAACTTCATCTTCGACTTAGTCATTATCGATATCTTTGTTATGGTAAACTATCATAAATTCGATCAAATCTTGATAATCCAAAAGGTACGAATCAACAAATTTTTTAAAAATTCGTGCCAAAACAAAAAAAAAAAACAAAAAAAAAATTGTGTACCGAGTTATTTTAAAATCTTGTCAAAAAGATCGTGTAAAGAAGAGTTGTGTGTTTAAGAAAGTATCAACATTTGTTATTAAACAAAAATTAAGGTACAAAATCTAATAATGTAAACCAATACAAAAAAATCATTGAATTGCTTACAAAATTTTGAGTTAACAAATATTCAGCTTAGAACCTGCACATATATTCAAAATGTGATGGCGTAATAGAAATATTGCATTCCTGTACTTTAAATGTATTTTTCCGTAAGAACAAATTTACCTCTGATTTATGATAGAATAAACGAAATTTTTACACCTACTTTTTAAAAAGAAATTTCTTTCCAGGATGATCTAAATTTTAGATATAGTGAACTTTTTTTTACAGTTTCAACTCACAAATTTAAAATTTATTTAGTATCTAAACATCAAATACAACTGTTCAAGTACGGAAACATATTGATTACAGAAAAAATGGATTTTAAACAATAATAGGAATAAAGTTAACACAAAAAATTGTCTTCTAAATAAGCGAGGTTAAAATTTACTCATGATACTTCAGTAAATTTCATCCAGAAAAGTATTCGGTTCTTAAGCATTAACATTAGACAAAAGCAGTTTTAAACTAATGAAATTAAAAATTGTGTTTTGTAATTTAAAATAATTAGTTTAGCATTATTGCACCTCTTTAAAAATTTCTTTTTCAATATTATTAGCATGATAGGTAATAAATGCATTATTTTCCTCTGATCTTGAAATAAAATTTTTAAAAAATCTACTTAGTCTGTTATTTAACATTAAATCTACTTAGTCTGTTATTTAACATTAAATCTACTTATTCTTTTATTCCACGTTAAAAAGGATAATTCTAAGGGTTAGAATACTTTGAGGAAAAATGGCTTAAAACATATATTTAAAAGTTAGGAGTTTTTAAGTTTATATTCCATAATTCAAATAAAAAATATCCATAAGCTTGAAACAGATCACAAATTTGATCCGATTTAATACTTTAAAAGTTCAAAGATCATTTAAATTTTACACTTATATGAATATCTTATAAATCCCAACTTAATTTTGTAAAATGATGACTCAACCATGAGAAGATAAAAATAATCCCTTAAGGATTCCCCCCCCCTCCTCTAAAATTTGAAAAGCAGATTAGCGTAAGAAAACATACACGTAAAAAAAGAGATACGAAGAAAGCTATTTTTTGATGAGAAAAAAATTCGACGGATTATGGGTGCAAAACAAAAATAGCTTTGATTTAAAAAAATTACAATTTCATAAACACCTTTTTATAACTAGCTCTCTTACACAATACAGATAAAATATGATTTTATTTGAATATATACTATTTGAACTTTCAAAAGTGTAGCATATTTTAATTAAGTCTATTAGTTATCTACATTAATAAAATAACCTATAACGTTATGCGCCAAATTACAAGGGGGGGGGGAAACCCAATGTAATAAAGGGACACGCGAGAAAGGGGTTCTTAACTAAGTCCACTAGTAATTAAAACACGTTTATTAGACAAAACAAACACCTTTTACATACACAACTAGAGAACTAACATTTAGATTAGAATTGAAAGGGATCGGAGCCCATGCCCGTACGTCCTTACAGTTCCGAAGCTTGGCCATCACTGAAGATTGTTGTACCCGCTAGAGGGCGTGAAAGTCTTTCTACTGTTAATATGGGAGGAGTCTAAGCAACGGGTGGTTACAAACCTATTTTTTTGCAATTTATTCTTCTAGAAAACACGGAAAGAGATTATCATACACGTCTTGACAAATTGCTAAGGAACAATTGATTCATGCAAAATAGCGTTTATGAGACCTGACCAGTCACTATTGACCAGTTAAACTGTGGCACCCCCGTTTGAGAGCGCTGTGTCATGGAAATCAAGCGATAATGAGTAGACTCGTCAATCACAGAGTAAGTGTCACTGTTAAAATATTGGATCAGAAGATGGGTTTATTTTATGAAAGTGCCAATTTTATTATTAATATTTATTGTACGTGAGTCTATGTATGAGGGTATTAAATAATTTAACTTTGTTGTGGATTCATGAGGCTGGCGGCCCTTCCGACTGTAAGTTTTTATGAATATCTATGAATTTTAGTGAGCGTCAAAATTCCCTAACTGAGAGACTTAAACACACACTAATTTGCTTTCTTCTTAAAGGACAAAATATTTTCTGCATGTCTTGACACTAAGAAAGTTCTGGAGAGATGCTGTAGGGTGATCACAGTCCTCTTACCAGAAAGCACCCTCACCTTTCCTGGGGCTACGATAGCCTGGTGGTCAAGGTATCGGACTCGTGGTAGGCGTGTAATGAGTTCGAGCCTAGTACCAATGAAGACCCACCGTGTTGGGAAGCAATGCACTTTAAATCTGTCGAGAGCTCAAACGTCCCCCGCTTTGGTATGGTGTGGCAGTTAGCAGAGGGGGCGGGTTGACTGTTTAGGTGTCGTCCTCGTCTCTTGACCATGGTTCAAAATCATTGGTCCGTCGCGAAAAGCCCCCGAGTAGCTGTACATTGCGACGTTCATATTCACTCACTCTCGCCTTTCCCATCCCAATAAAAATAACTATTCTTTAGGCACTACGGCATTGGGCCATTGCTCTAATTTTAGCACATTAATCTAACATCAAACAATTGGCATTTACACCTCTCAATATATTGGTAACTTCGGACCAGTAGCTATCAATGGGCTCAGGACCTAGTCGGCGCCACGCATTTGTCTCATGGTTCATCATACCTGAAATAATCCAAATTATAAATCAATTTTAAGACTTTTGCCTTTGCCTTAGGCAACATCTAAAAAAAACTTATCATCGATGTAAATAAGTTAACTATGCAAACGTATATGCTGTTTCAGCCGGTGCATACCAGGACGCATGAGTTCATCATAAATATTTAATATTTCTTTTGTTGTTTCATTTGTTTTACTCCGGCCTAGCCTCAAAATATTCAAAACAACTTAAAATTTGAGAATGTGCTTTGTTTTTCTCAAAAATTACAATTTAAATGGCCAATGGTCACTACTTTTTACGCATGACTAATATACGAGTCAATCTCAGTTAACTAGTTAAAATAAGCGTACAGAAACTTGTAGGCTCTCCTCCTTTTATCTATATTAATGACAGAAGTTGAAAGCTATATATTAAACCGTAATATTTACAGAAAATCACATTATAAGTTTTTGAAAACTGTTCAGTAACATTATGTCTTATGTGGCAAATATCGAATTGAAAATATCCGTGAGGCATAGTTTGAGTAATCGCTGACGAGAAGTTGGATGATTCGAAAGTGGGCTAAGCGTGATTCAAATATCCCAGCAGTGAATGTATAAAAAAAAACCCCGTTATTTCTCTCACTTAAAAGTAACTACAGAAGATGGAAATTTTGGGAAAATATATGTTGGTGCTTGCAGGAGGAACACAGAATCCTGAAAGTATGCATACGTATCCTTAATAACAACAGTATGGACCAGATAGGCTCCCAGGTAGCAACCCCTACCGACTAATGTATTTATCAGTATAGTTTTGACAATTAAATCAAGTTGGCTTTTATGCACGAAAGTGCGTTCAGTTACAATTGCGCCATTTTTAGGAGAAAAGTTACTCAGGTATAAAAAAATACATTCGCTGGAATCAACAACAGTGGTCATTGTCATGTTTTTTTTTGACAAATCTGGATTTTCTATGGAGAGTAACATTATAGGTCCGCTGGGTTGGGTGGATAGTTTGTCGCTGACCTTTTATGCCCAAATTTATGAGTTCAAACCCGCCCCAACTTGGTGGATTTTTATGATGCCAAAAGTCGGCAGCGCCCATGTAATATGATTATGCGGAATATAAAAGATTCCTAGAGTGCCCATCTGGCTTGGGCGCTCTCGGCAGAATTAAACTTCCAATATCATTTCGCTCTAGTGGGTTTCTCTGGAGAGGAAACTCGGCGTCAAAATTACATTACAGCAATTGGTGTTAAACTTACATGGTGCAGCTCTAAAAGTGGTATACGCTCCCGGGGAATGTACTAAGTCTGTAATGGTGATTACCAATCCGCAGCCCCATTGGGGAAAACAAATGAAGAGTGATTCTTGAGAGCAATTATCATAGACACTGATAGGGAAATCCGTTACAGACCACAAAACGCTGATGTAGCTTACTGATAAGGCCATAAAGCTGAGAATGAAGAGTTAAAATGTATCTAACTACTCAAATTTCGTAAAAAGTTGTGATTACAATGACACTAACATTTTAGACAAAGGAGACGGAAAATAATACTTTCCTCTTACAAACAGAAACCCAATATCTTAGTAATATCAATGGCATAAAATATTTCCTCATGATTCCTCGTTTTGTTTGCATGCTTTCCTCTAAAAGCGAACTCATCTAAACATTCCATATCCCACCAAGGCTTCAGTGATTCCTTTTTAATTAGTTCTACTCCTCTGTGTAAAGATCATATACGCCGTCAAAGAATTCTTCCTCGGCCCATTATAACTTTCATTCAATCAAATCCTCCATCGAACCCGTTTAACTCTAACTTCCCTCATTCCTTTTAACGCATATCCTCTTTTCACACCTCTTAATTACACGTCAAAATCTATTCCCAATTCCCTAACGGCTGAGCGAACGCTGCATACTCCCTTCACTTCATCTGCAAACTTCATAAGCGGTATTCACACAGAAAGGGAACCGACCGCCACCCTCTCTTTTATTTACCTACCTTCTTCCCTCTTTGGAGATGAAAAATATTTAGAATTCCCCTCACACTGTGAAATGGGAATAGATATTCAATTAGGAAATCGGCAGTACAGAGGGAAAAAACGGTGACAGCCGAGGGAAGATTAGAACCTGTCTTGTTCTTTGTTCCGGAAGCCATCTTTTGTTAATTATTCGAATTCGTTTTTAATGCGTTTAATTATAATTGTTTTGAATCTCTGGAGAAATCGGAGTAATTAGTTTTATCGGAGATAGACGGCTGAAATGAAATTTATGGGTTGATCGAGTCGATGGATTATGAAAGGATAGGTAAAAAAGAATGTTTTCTCTGGAGACATTTTTGGAATGTTACGAGGGATGAATTAATTTGGTGGTAAAGGCCCAATAGATTAAAAGTAAACGTAACAAGCTCGAAATAGATCTTTCGACGGTGCGTCACAGACAGATAAATCATGGTAAGTAAAGGCTAGTTGTTAAAATATTAATACAGACAGCAGTTCATTATCTATTTATTGAATGGCGGAAGAACGTTTTTAAAATCGCGTTCTTTGTAATTTAATAACATTTCTCTGTGTGCATATCTTTTGAAAAAGGTTCTAAAGTAATAAATGAGGGGAAAATAAGGGGAATAATCAAATTTATTAGAGTTCCATAAATAACAGGTGGCTAAGGAATATAACGGTAGATGAACAACATAATGAAATTTATGTTAACCCTAATGATACAAGTTACTAATTTGATTAATTCTGGACATAATCACCTTTATTTTTCTTCATTTAGATATTTAGTAGGATTTATTAGATCACCGAGATATTTGTTGCAAGATTAAATCCCTAAAGTTGATTGGGGCACATGTTTTAGCATTGGATCTTAACCCCCAAGCGATTGATTTTTTTTCGCCAAAAAATGTTCAGAATAAAAGGCAATTCTTTTTGTTGCACAAAACTAAGCATAATATTAAACAGCATGCAAAAATAGAAGAATTTTATTCTAATTTTCAATTTTAAAGTTTTCGCACTATTATATATTTTATAATTGTGAGACACAAAAAACTTCCTAATGTTTGTTTTTTATAAATACTCTCTGTGTGCTATGAAGAATGTTCTATATATCTGAAAAAAATTTCTCTCATACTTACAAAAAATTTCATGTTCGTACTTCTTTTTCAAACGGTTGAGGATTTTGTGTGTGTGTTTGCATATACATATGCATACAAAATTTGAAGCATGGTGTAATATTAAGCCTTACATTACAATTGGGACAGAGATACCTGCTTTTTAGGTTAATCCTTCCGTGTGTGTTTTCATTTCTCCTCAAGCAACAAATTACCCATTGCCTTGCCGATCCCTGTTCTTTATCGAATATTTCCAAAAATCTACATTTCTTCCATCAGTGAAAAATTCCCGCCTTTACCACAAAGAAAATGTCGGATGAGAAGTATTTCATTAAAATGGACAAACTGCATCTCTTAAACACACTAGCACTATTAATATTTCTATAAGAGTTAAAAACATGCTCATTTCAAAGATAGGAAGAAGAAAATATCAGTGCCCGTACAGCGCGCGCATGCTGGCAAACCAGATGTGGGCTAGCTTTTGATAGCCCATACAGTGTACGGATAAACCAGTTAAAGCAGTGTTTCTTAAACTGTGGTACATGGATCCCCGGGGGTCCTTTCTAGGGGTCCGCGAAGAAATTTTAGTTTATGTTTAGATTTTCCTCTTTTACAGACTTTGAATGGCATAACTGAAACATTAAAAGATGTGCCGTTCTGGACCAGATCACTAAGCTACCATCAATGAAAAGACTACTAGAACATATATTTCGATCTAGAATATTAATTCAGGGAGGAGTGTTCAAAATCTTGGGGGCTTACGATGTCAGGCTAATACATAAATGGGAGCCGTGGTGATCGAAAGCTTAAGAACCGCAGAGTTAAAGGGTTAAGTTCCGAGGATAAGATTTTAGCATGAATTTAAAAAAGGTATCACAAAAAAAAATGTTAATTTTGTTGACTAAAGTGGCAACTTGAATGGTTTTTATTAATTTTAAAGTATGCTATTAAACTGAGTGATTTTAAATGTAATAATGAAAAAAAATTTTTAAAAAAAATTTAATTAGGCCAGCGAAATAAACAGACATTTTTTACGGTGGGGTTGAGGCTTACATTCTAAAAGACACTTAGACGAAAGCGGCGGGTGTGGTAACTGTAAAACTTAAAAACCTGTAATTCTATGGGGGGGGGGGTTAACAACCCAACAGCTTCATTCTTGTGTACGCCTTCGAAAAGGCCGAAATAGGACTTACTAAAATTCCCAAGAATGTAAAAATAATTTTAAAACATATCCCCAAAAATAGTGGAACATTTCTGAGTGCAATCACTTTTATTCAAAATAATTCTTTATTAATAATAATTTTACGTAGAACGGACTTTTTTATACATCTATTTTAATATTTAATGAAATGTTAAGCTCAGCACAAATATTTCTCTAATTTACCATGTTTCAAGATCAAAAATTGACCGAATTCTTTTTAACTCTGATATAGTATATATATATATTGAAATTGATACAGTATCGCTTCTACAAACTAATATAAACAGTTAACACGTTATTGATAAACTTACCTAATTTTTATTCATTAAGTTCGCCCGTGGTCATGTTGTGGACTCGTGGTCGGCGTGTCATGAGTTTGAGCCCCATTGCCACTAAAAACATGAGTGTACAGAAGGGCTGATGCACTTTAAAATATATCGCAGCTTTAAGTCCTCCCGTAGGAGTGGTGAGGAAATTTGTAGAGTTGGGTACCCGTTCAGGGGTTGTTCTCGTATCTTGACAATGGTTCAAAATTAGGAGGTCCGTTGCCAATAACGCTAGTGTTGCTTTATAGCGCGGCGTTGATAAAACACTAATTCAAGCGTTTTCAAAGTCACAAAATTCAATAATAAATCTTCGCATAATCTTACAATCCCCAATTACGAATATTTTCAGCAAAATTTCAAACAATATTTTGTTCTGAGGAGTTTTTATTGCATAATTATCTGTAGATGTGTAAATTTTATGTTTATTATTTATGATTTTTGAGCTTATGATTAAAGTCTTAAGTAACTATTAACCGAAACCACGGATATGGAAGAAATGATGCATGATAAATTGATTTTTTTCTCCGGTACACAGTCGCTCTTCTTCAACTACTCAACTTTCTAATCCAATTTTTTCCCCATTCTTATTTATTTTTCAGAGAAGTTTTCAGATATATCACGCTCAGCCAAGAAATCCTGGTTTTATTTGGCGCAGTATGATATAGCTGAGGTTAGTTTTATTGCTTGGAATGCGTCCAGGTGGCACACTCTATATCATTCGTAGTTTTCCATATTTTTATTATTAGAATTCACTTTTGATTTGGCTGAGATACAAAGAACATTCCATGGCATCATAAAAATTCGTGATAAGGGAAGATGAATGTTGTTTTCGTGTTGTTATAAAAAGTATTCACATAAAGAAATAAAAGTATAGTTTTGTATTTTTACTCTTTAATTATTATTTATTATCTTATATATATATATAAAGTAATAGTAACAAGGACATTTATAATGATTGATTATTATTCCTTAAATGAATGATATAACACTTGTAAAAGCACAGGCGATAAAATTTTCGACTGTATGGAAGTGGATTAAGCCTAAAAGTTTCGCTTTCGAATTCCAGTGTAATGCAAGAAAATGGACACAGTGATGAATCAAACTGCAATTTCCCAGATGAAAAATAATTTACGGCACATCGAATACTTCACAAGTATTAGAATATTTCACATAAGTATTTATAACACGAAAACACATTACAAGTACGCATTTTCATTCTGAAAAAAGATACATACACTGTCTGTGGCACAAGCCTTCTTTTAAATAAGCGTGGTTCGTTGCAACAGAGTTTTATAAAAGGCCTTTAATATTAAACAACACTATAAATCAGCGGTTCTTGAACAGCGGTTCGTGGATCCCCGAGGGTCCCTAGAGCCTTTATAGGGGTCCGCTAAGGTCTCTCGTTTAATATTTAGGTATCCGACAACTTGAGACAAATTTATTTGTTAAAAAAATGGAGGTATGGGGATTTTTTTGTTGTTTTTAGATTTGTTTAGTACTATTCAAGAAAAATATACTAAAATTAAGAAGAGAAAAAGAAATTATTATTACTAAAATGGGTAACAATTTATAAAAAAAAATATTATAAACATGGCTTACATTCTGTACCAAAAGTTTATGAACAAATTTTCAATTTTTCAATTCTGATGTGTTGCTATGTTATTCATTTTTGAAATGACCTTCACGATAAGAGATATTTTAATTTTTACAAAAAACTAGAGCACTTTATCTTAGTTATTATATGAAATTGCTTAAGAAAAAAACAGTGATTTTCTATTTACATAAGAAAGTGTAAATTTTGTAATAAAACAGCGATTGATAAATATGAAGTCTAAAACACTTCTACTATTATACAGAACATACACAAAAAATTTCAGTTAATTATTTTCAAAGCTTTTTTATCAATCGCTGTCCCCGTTTGAGCATTTTAAGAAGAAACACGTTTCGAGTAAAACGCGTTTTAAAGTATGACATCTTGTGTTAAATAATGACAGCTACTTTTACTGAAACACTTGTAGTGTTTGTTCTAGTGAACTGAAAAAAATAAAATTGGTATTTTTTTAAAGCTAAAAAGATGGTCTATACAATAAAACTTCAAAAAAATTTGTCCATTTTTGACATTCACAATTTTAGGGTCATTGGATACCTTATGAGTACTCTCTTTTAAAGACTATGAAGGGCCTTGTACAAAAACTGACAGACGTGCCAATCTAGATTAGATCCCTGAATTTCCCAATTAGAACATATATATTTTGATCAAGAATATTAAATAAGTTATTTTTATTGTTTGAAATTACGTAGCCATCACTACAATATAATATTTACAAAAAAATAGTAGAAACACATGTGCAAAAGATCATCTACAGTGTATGTGTGTATGTGAACAGGATGGACTCACATGAGTTAAGAACAGCTGATAGAAATTTCCTCAGATGGAGCTTTGGAATTGGTTTACAAGAATAAGGTCCCTTCCAAATTTTTGAGGTCAAATACAGGAAAATTTTTCCAAGTTGTCCGCGTAAGCTCTGAAAGTTCTGATGTCTTTTTAAACTACTTACTTACGTAAAAGAACATTTTCATCTCTTTATCTTAAAAATTATAGAAACCGTCTGGAAAGTGTAGAACCAGAATCGAGACTGTTTGTTACAAATACAACCTCTGACAATAAAGTTCGGTGAATAGTCCTGTAACATTAACGTACATGAAATGTTAACGAAAGTTAGCTTACTGTCCTTCAAAATAGTCACCACCCATAACTACGCACAGCTGAGATCTGCAATACATATCCTGGAAACATTGCAAGAAGTCTTCTTTTGGGATGGAGCTCAAGAGCCTAGTAACGTTTCGTTTCATGTTAGGAATATCGTCAATATCGATGACAATTTTTTCTCGTCCCTAAATTCTGGGTAACGATTTGTCGCAAGGATTCAAGGTTTATCTGCAGTTCATTAGCTATCATACGCACCGTTAATGAACGATCTTAAGTGATTAATTTCTTCACTTTCTTAATGTTTTCGTAACTGATGGAGATCGCCAGTCTTCGGGGGTTGTCAAAAACACTTTCCCTGCTTTTCGAAAACGGGCGAACCACTCGTACACACTATTCATGGACAGTGCTTGATCTTCATAAACAAGCACCAGCACCTCATAAGTTTATTTTGGTGTCTTACTAAGCTTAAAACAAAACTTTAAATTGATTCTTTGTTCGTCGTTCATTTTCCTGTTCTCAGTTAAGAACCAACTTACTGAACAAGCACTTTGTAAGACAAGTCTCACACGGAACCCAAACGATGCGCAACTAAACAACGGTGAGGGCAGATGGCCAACACCTGCCGCAACGCATGTGCAGCGTTTTGTTTCGCCAGTGTTGCCAGATCAGCCGTTCTGACTTCATTCCTCGAATTTTATTGCCAGAGGTTGTATTAAGCCTGATATAACAGCATTTGTTGGGGAAAAAGCAGCACCATACTTCTCATTAAAAGCTTTAACTAACACAGTTAAATACATTATTTATTTGAAATTAGTATTTTGTAATATTTTTAATTAGACCTTTACTGTTTTCTTAAAAGGAAAAAATAAAGAAGTGTTAAAAGGTCCGTAAATGTAGCAGAGCTGTTCTTAGAATTATTGAGGAATCTTTAAATCCTTCTATCATGTGTTGGGAGTCAAGGAGGGGTGTTCGAAATCTAAGGGGTCCACTATGCCAGGCTAATAAATAAAAAGGGGCCGTGGTGATGGAGAGTTAAAGAACTTCAGCTATGAACTATAGCAAAAAGTAATTCAAAAATAAGCAAATCAATTATTTAATAAATCGTGTATATGAGACATATCAAGATAATGTAAAAAAATAATAAATAAAAAAATAAAATCGAGGAAAAAGGAATGATTAGTTTCTTATTTATAACAATCTAACAGTAAAAAAAAATCCAATTCTCTCCTTCTTGGTTAAAAAGAGGGTAAAAGGGACAAAATCCTGTTTTCTTTGTTATTGGATCGTGTTGATCTAACACAAGCCAATAAAAAACTACAAGAAAAAGGAAAAGAGACAATATAGAAGAATAAAATAATATGATAAAAAGCAAAATTCCTCTTTTCTCTAGTTTGATGCAGGATGGACTTAACAGGTCAATACTTTAAGAAGTAATTGCAGAACAAATTAGTATTAGTAGAATTAAAATGATCCCCATACAATTTGAAGAGGTGGTGAACAGAAATAAATACTCGAATTTTGTCAGATTTAAAGGCAGTATCTTATAGCGAAGATAAGCAAATAATTTAAAATATTTTCAGGTCTATTTTATTTTGAAAATATACAATACTAGCAGTTATCCAACCACTTCATTGTGTTGAATGACAAGGCCGTGTAGGTGAGCGAGGCACGTTAAATCTGTCGAGAACTCAAACATCCTCCCTTTGGTGTGGTGTTGTAGTTAGGAGAGGTAAGTGATAGCTCAGGTGTCGTCCTCGTCACTTGACCATGGTTCAAAATTACGAAGTCTGTTGCCAAATGCCCTCGTGTAGCTGAACAGTGCGACTTTAATATTCACTCACTCACTATGTTGAATGACTATGTACTGTGTATGCTATTGATATCTAAGTTCTAGCATTAAGGTTTTGCTTGTGTTGAAAAACATTCTTACAGCCTGTAATGATCTCGCCTGAGCGCCTAAAGGTGTGGGAGAATCAGAAGGAAGACTAGCCATATTTCAAAAACTATTCACAATATTAACCCCAACACAAATTCAATCGTTCAAGGCTAAAAGATGCCAATTAATAAATATGAAGACAATTAAGGAGGTACGCGCGAGATATGAGAAGATTTTAATACTTAATACACTTACGCAAGGCAATAGTTTTGACTTCTTAGATATGAAATCTGTATTCAATCTCCAGTGACAGATCGTCACCCTAAGTAATTCAATTATCAAATATTAAACATCCGCGATTCACCTTCAATTGAATTAATCACTGCTCCGCTAGCAGTCTATACTATCTGTCTCCCTCTAATCTGAAAGTCTAGACTATATATAATAGTCTTAATTTACATAATCACGTCTCTTCTTCGAGGAGGAGTTTTATAATCAACTAATTTTTAAAAACCAGAAATTCTTCAAGAGGACTATTCGTGAAAGGAGCGCGGATAGAACCATCACAAGCCCTCGTCTCTTGATTAAAAAAGGACAGGATTTGAGTTCCTAAAAATGAAGTATAATTATTTTTACGCTCCTATAACCTCATCACTAGAGTTGATTTCCACAAAGCCCATTTTTAGCAAATCTCCACTCAACAACAACAATAAAAAACATGCTTACCAAATTTCAAGCCTGTTGTTCTCATAGTTCAAAAACGGAATTTTTTTTATCAATGCACCGCGGAATCTTACTTGGGAGTTGATTTCTGTAAACCCGTTCTTAGTTGATCTCTTTTTCACAAAAGAAACAAGTGTGCCAAATTTTTAATCTGTGTGTCTAAGAGTTAAAAAAAACGATAAATTTTATCGATAACGAACCCGCTACTCCCTAAGGAGTATATTTCCGCAAAATCTATTCTTAGCGGGTCTCTACTGGACAAAAATAATATGCTTACCGAATTTCAAGTTTGTAGGTCCAATAGTTCAAAGCTGGAATTTTTTTTATCAATATCATCCCTGTGACCTTTCGCAACTCCCTTTAGAGGTCGATTTCCAAAAAACCCGGAATGAGCCTCTACTCAACAAAAGAAACATGTGTGACAAATTTCAAATCTGCTGTTCTAATAGTTCTGGAGATATGATGAGTGAGTGAGTCCTTTTTCTTTTATATTGTATAGATATTTTCATTGGATTACGCCAACGGCATTTGCGGTTCACAAATTTCGAGCAAATTTGCATACAGAAAAATGTTTAACTGTTTTTATTTGAATATATAAAAAGAATATTTTTCAATCAAAACTCTTGTCTTTTTATAAAACTGACGCTTATTGAAAGTATAAGTTCGTGTTTATTTAATAATTAAAGTAGTTACAAACAAATGTTTCTTTTCTAAAGCTATTATAGAATTATATATAACATTATAGAGTGAGTCAGCAACTGAGCTACTTATCAAAAGTTTGAAAAAAAAACCCTCATTAGTTTCAAAGTGGCCATTACTCGATAAGTCTTTGCTTTTTATGACCCTCGCGTACTACTAAAAGTACTTTATCTTTTGTGTTGCGTACAGACTTGCCTATAAGAAATGAAGCACCTGGGATGGAAGAACCGTGTTCTCTTCAACTGGGCATCAAATATTGACGGTTACGATTATGAGAACGCAGAGAGCCACTTAGTGCTTGAGAAAAGCCGGTATAAACAACTTCTGCTTGTGCTTAATTGTCTGACGATTTCATTGTCTGACTTGGAGTCGTTTCTCATCCCGTGAAAATGAAAAAAAAAGTTACCTTTTTGTTCTTTCCCAATTTTTTTTCTAGACAGCTAAGAGTTTTGTTGTTGTAAAAGTAAGAAACGCGCGCGTGACTAAGGTTTAAATGTGTAGTTTAGTCGCAGATTTGATAAAAACCCCATAATTTATCCTAGTTTCTTTCTTACAATATTATAGCAACGTATTTTTAGAATGTCATTGAAATGTATTATAAGGATTTATGTAAGCCAACTAAGAATTAATCACAGGTATTGCAATTTTTTATTATTTATGGTCAGTTATGTGACAAATTTTATAAAGAAAACAGAAATTGATTTGAAAGAAAGATATCATATTACCTTCAACACTAGAACGCCCGTGATTTCGATTACCCTTAAGGGGTCTCAGGGGTGTTAACGTTTTCTGGAGGGCTTAAAATATAAACAACATTCAAATACATATAACTCTTTTAAATTAAAATTAAGTAATTTGAATCTTTTACACATTATTTATAAAGGAATGAGGCTTCAGAAAAGTGTAAAATGTTTAAAATATAATCATAATTTTAAAAATTATAAGCATATGAAAATAAGAATTTTTTATAAGAAATATTATTTAAGTTTTACTGCGCGCATGCTATTTTCAAAAGTTTTAGCTTTAATTACTAGCAATAAGTTGATTTATAAAGTTAAATGTATCCTTATTACACCGTAGTAAATTTAAACAAATAGAATAATAAATTATATTTTTTAAAAATAAAGAAATTATATTTTCAAATTTTTTAAAAAAAATTTAAATATTTTTCAAATATTTTGAAATATTAAAGACATATATTATTCTTAATTTACTAGTGTTTAAAGTGTATGATACATTTTACAATTCTATAAAGTTTTATGCATCAAAGGCTACTATTTTAGAAAATAGCGTGCGCGCAGTAAAACTTAATTAATATTCCTTATAAAAAATTTCTTATTTTCATATGCTTATAATTTTTTAAATTATGATTATATTTTAAACATTTTACATTTTTCTGAAGCCTCATTCTTTTGTAAATAGCGTGTAAAAGATTCGAATTATTTAATTTTAACTTAAAAG
Organism: Trichonephila clavata; assembly: GCA_019973975.1. Taxonomy (NCBI): domain Eukaryota; kingdom Metazoa; phylum Arthropoda; class Arachnida; order Araneae; family Nephilidae; genus Trichonephila; species Trichonephila clavata. The sequence continues at coordinate 34,618 of BMAO01016250.1, read as the reverse complement.
AGTTATATATATTTGAGTATTGTTTATATTTTCAGTCCTCCATAAAAGGTTAACACCCCTGAGCCGGTGTAGTTTCAACACCTTGATATAAAATATATAAAATAATTGTAATAACTAAATAATTGCAGGACTACTGTTTAGTAGGGTTTAGTTTCAAGACTTTTTAATATTGTTTTATGTAATTAACGTATTTTATGACTCTTTATATCATAAAAAACTGACGTTGACATTATGTTTCACAAAGCTTGTTAGACCACTTCTTTGTCGCATACATTTCAAGTCGCAAATCTGCCAAGAACATTACTAGTATATGGTATTCATTCTGTGCCATTCCTAGTGTTATATATATCAGGATTTACTGGAATATTATCAATTTCTTCAGATTCTTCGCAGTCGTTTTAATTCAATATTTTGTCTTCATCGGAATCTAAATTAGAGCAAGACAGCTCTCCACTCAGAAATCATACTCAGAAATCTCTCGCAAATAACTAGCAATTTCATCAGGATTTAGACCTTTTCTACGAGCCATCGTTTCAGGGTGTCTGCTCTGCACAAGGTTCGAAAATCGAATGAATTTTTTTTATGAGCAGATAACTAAATGTTATGTTACGAAACACAACAATGTTAGAAAAATGCATTCGTTTCCGCTGTTAACCCAATATCACTACATTCAATGTCACATAAATGTGCGATAGTACTTTGGGAAGTTTGTTTTACTAATGGTTTTGATGAACTACAGATATGTATGATGATAAATTGCCTTGGTGTCGAAATGACACCAGCGGACGTTCTAGGTATATTTAGTCGTAAAATTTCACCTAGTTAACCTGGAACCACAAAACTTTTACTGTGTAATTACCAAAGAAAATAATTAAAAGTCACGAAAATTTTTCAAATTCCCTGCAAAATTGCGAAAATGAGAACAAACTGAACAGACTCCGGTGTCAAATTTATCAAACTGACACCGATGGACGTTCAAGTGTTTAATACATTGAGAAATACTTTATATGTTTTGAAGAAAAACTTCTCATATGATAAAATACAAATTAGTTCTCGCAGTTTTCTTTTCAAGCATGGCAACGTAGTTAAAAGATTGCCTTGCTTTTCAAAAATTCAATTAGTGTCTATAAAACTTTCTTCTGTAGATCAAAATACTTAATTTTATGTATTATTTTGATATGTAATTTTGTAGACATGTATCTGTGTGGGGATGAGACTTTATTGTATTTCTTACACTATTAGAATTAATTGATTTAGTTGTAAGCATGGAATAGAAGACTGAGATTCAGTTTATGTTTCAATTAGGGATTGAGATTGAATTTCATTGTACAGAATTTTTCAAAAAAATCATTCGATTTAAAATGCTCACATTATGAAAAATATTAAACACAGACACTTAATATTACTTTTACGTTATAATGCTAATCATAAAGTGTTTTACAAAACCAAATGATAGGTACTCAATGTATCTACCTCTGAATGAGTGACATGTGTCTATATGGTAGTTAAATTCACATCCCACATTTTTGTGAGCATTCCTACATTTACTGTTTCCTCCGTTGCTGTTTAATGCAGCTTAAAAGGGAGGTGTAAAAACGTAGTCCTTTACTTTATACACATCACAAGAAGAAATTTGCACTGAGAGATCCAACAATTTTAAAGGGCCAATATTTTTTAACTGAATCGTTAGGTCAGCCAATCTGTCGTTGAGGAATTTGATTTTTACGAATATGAAGTGCATGCAGCGATTGAATAGTGTATGGTTTCAGGGAAAAAAATCGCCAAGAACTGTCTTTCCGTCATTTGGTTTCCTTTTTGGTACATTTTTGGGTCAAGCGATTTTTTGACTAATTTTTTTTTTTTTTTGCATTGGACAGCGAGTGGCGTACTTGGCGAAAATTAACTGCTGAGGTTGCCAATACAGTAACCTTTCTAAGCAAACGTAATCATAGAGGATTGCTGTGTGTAATCAAAAGAAATAAAATTTCACACACAATCTTTTACACATACGAAATATAATTTTTACGCTTTACTATAATATGAATTCTCTTTTCAAAATTTTATCACTTAACTATTCCAAGGCTATTTCGTTATTGTAAGACTCTAAAATTTGGGATCATTATTTTTTCTCACGAATTTCGATTTCGAATTTATGTTTTGAAAGCTGTAGGAGATTATGTTAGTTTTACTTGAAGCTTTAACACCCCAAATGTATCACATTTCTTAAGTTGCTTTTTATTTATTTAAAGTACACATAATACAAGCAAAACCAAATCAGCCAGGTTGACCAATATTGACGCAAAAAATAATGTGAAATGTTTTTTTTTCCAAATTTTTTGCCATATATATTTTATTTAAACAAGGAATGGAAAACTTATTTGATCTATTCCTTTGTATTTACTTTTGCTCCATTAAAATTTAAATTATTTAAAATCAATTTTTATTCTCTCGCAGTTTGAATTTATTTCGAATCATTTTATTTGTATTATCGGAAAGTTATCAGGTTTCATTCATACAAAAATGAAAGAAAATTTGTAAGCATTCAGACAACAAAGCATTGAAAGAGATTCACAATTTACTACTAAAATCAACCTTTGATCTAAAGCGCAATAGAAGTATTTATTATTGCTTATCAATCATATTATAGCTTCAATAAAATTTTATATTTAACAAAATAATCGATTAAGATAAATTACAGTCATTGATTATAACAAACTTTTACCTTTGTTCGATAATCCTTTATTTAAGTGTACCGGAATATCTCTTAAATTAAATAAGTTTTCAGAATTTTCTATATTCTAAGAATTCATTTTCCAATCTAAGCTGTTAATTATATTTCAGAATGAATTCTCAGAGTGCTGAATAAATAAACTATTCTTTTTCTAACAATAGTAATGAAAAATCTTGTTCGTTAGGATTCTGTAATAATCTACTCAAAAGAACTATAAGAACACACACACACATAATTCGAAATAAATTCCAACGCAATTAAATTTTAAGACATTCAAAGAAACTGAATATTTTTGATGTTGAAATAAGCATTGCTTTGTTTAAACAAAGCAGATGGAGACAAAAGAATTTGTTGTGGTTCTTTATGTGTGAAAGAGTGATATATAGCTAATGAGAGCACATTTGATTTCCATTCCTCGTATCTTTTGTGCTAATTTTAGTAGGGAACTTTTCATTTGATATAAATGAAAGAAGCAGGGAGAATAATGTTTTTATTTTTGTGATTCAGCTTTAATTCAGTTAAAAAGGAATAAAATACGGCTTCTTGTTCAATGGTTCAACAACCCTGGCCTTCTCCAGACATCTCTACATTTGAAAACTGTTTTCCAGATACACCCAACTTTTTTTTATGGTAGATATGTTCTTTAGAAAACCGTGTAAAAAATCGTAAGAATAAATTATAGTTTAAAAAAATGAAAAAACACCCTTTTATAGTTAATCGAACTAAATTGTGATTTTTACCAAATATGGAAATGGGATCTGAAATTAGTCTCCAGATGCGGGATGGGATCTGAAAATAAGAAATCGTTAATCCTGATGATCCTGATCAATGGAACAAAATTACTAAATTATTGTATTGTCATCGGTCCTGGACAAGTTAGCAAAATTTCGAATTAATCTGACATTTTAAAATGGGTAAAAAAATCGAGTTTAAAGATTTCGTTGCCTACAAGTGAAGCTTATAAAACAGTGTTAAAAATACATGCGACTTTCGTTGTAGATACGTTCCACAATATTAAAAAATCGTATGAAATGAAAAATCTTTAAATATTTCCCCCAAAAAAAACATGCAAAAAAAGTAAAAATAAAATCTATGTTCCATATTTATAAAACAAAACAATTCATTTTTGTTACAAAAATTATAAAATTAGTGTACATATAAAACATTTAAAAATTCAAATTAAAATTAGGAATAAAATCACTAACTTACAAAAGCAGGTTTATTGCGAAGTGGATCAAAAATCTGATGCGTCAGGCTTTGATTTAAATGAAGAATTTCGTTTGTTATTAAAGGTCACTGTTGGTTTTGTTTGTTGTTAAAGTCTATTATGGAACGACTGCTTTTTCGGTTTCTCAAGTTGCTTATGTAATTCTTGATATCCTATTACATGAAACTCAAAAATTTAATACACGATCTGTGTCAGGAGCATGAGAAAGAAAATATTGTTCCCTACTTTTAACAAAGCTCTCGCGAATTAAATCAGCTGTTAATAGCTGAACTTTATTTTCGCCTCGCCATTATCGACTTCATTACTATCATATGCGCGCGCTGTCACAAATTCGTTCATATCGTCCTTATCTAAAGGGCGCGGAAACCCCAATTTTTTTTTGAAATTCGCGCTAAAACAAAAATTTGCTTTAAAAAAATCGTTAAATTAGTGAACCGTGTTATTTCAAAATCGTGTAAAAAAGAGAGAGGTGGGTGTATTAACCTTTAAAATATAAAGATCTTTTTCAATATAATCAATTCATCTTAGCAGGGTTCGACCCAAAGTCTATTTCCCATGGTTATTACCAGAAAGATTTTCTTTCAGCTATGATCTTCACTCATTCTAGCCATATGACCAGCCCATTTAAGCCTCTGTAATTTGGCGAATATTACAATACCAGGTTATTTGTAAATTTTATAGAGTTCTAGATTAGGTCTTCTTTTCCATGATCCATTCACTTGGACCCATCAAGAATGCAACGTAAGATCGTTCTCTCGAAAATTCCCAAAGCTTCCTTATCGCTTGAGAAAAGTACAACTAGCATAATTAAATTTAACGTTAGGTAACATAATTTAAAAGAAACGGTTTTATTAAATTAATCCCTTAAAAATAAATTAAAGGATTTTTTTACAAGAAATTAACAGTTTAGCATAAAATCCGCCACGTATCGCAAAAGTTTATTTGATTGAGAAATGGACGATGTTTAATTTAATGTAAATACCATGGACTTTAATATTGAGACATTCCTACTCACACGGGACGAAATGTCATAACAATGATATGTATTTGAAAAAGAAAAACCATGAGAATCGAAAAACGGCAGTTCCTCTGTTTTATATGTTATGTTAATTTTCTCTCTTAGATGTGAATTTTTAATAATAATAGTATAAGAATTTTGAATTTATAAAAAAGGTAGCAAAATGAACACTTTTAACTCCTGAAATGCCACTGGCGTATATATCCGTCTTGCTCAACCGGTGCGTTTATGCCCCGGACGGATATATACTCTCCCTGAAATACAATTCTTTTCTAGTGCTGCTATCAGTAAAACTATTCCGAAGGCTTTGGGATGTGATAAAAAGTCCTTGGCAGTGTTTTCAAAGAGTTTACTTATTTCAGAGAACAATTTACCCTCTTCCTCCAATACACCACATACGCGCACTTATGTGAAAAATGGTGGCATTGGGGAGCGAAGTTTTATTCACTAGTTAAGGGGTTAATCTTCTAATGCTTCTAAGTTACAACATAAAAAAAACTATACGAAATTTACACTTAAGTAATAAAATATTTTCGAGTTCATTTGAAACAATGAATCCAAAATCTCTAAGATAAACAAATACGTCAACTGTTTAAAATCTCTACTTCATTATTTTCTTCTAGATTATAACATTACAAAGTGCAACAGAATAATGCTAATTTAGCCTCTTAGTTCTCATTGAAAGACACACAACGAAAAAAACAACAACCTAAATTTGACAAATATACTATGGATGTTATTCAAAATCTTCTATAATTTATTTTGTGATACAACAATAACTAAACATAAAAGCAATTTTTTCATGTTTTCTTTTTTTTAACAGCAATACTTCATTTTCAGTTTGCTTTTGATGTTTTACTTTCATTGAAGATATCTGAACTCGTTCGGAGGACTTTTTTTTAAATAGCATATTACAACATTATAAAAGCTTTTTTCAAAATCAATACCAATAAATACTAATACTTAACAAACAGTATTTAAAAAATTACCTAAATTTTGCAAAAATCCCAATTATAAGTGAAATTTTAGCAATTTTTTGAGGAACTTCAAAGCGATTAGAGTAAAAAGTAATAAACTTATATCAGTAAAGGTATTACTAAAACAAATTAGATAAATTTATGTAGAAAATGTACAAAAATTTAATTTTTTATTAAAATTTTAAAAAATTAAAGAAACATGGTACGATTTACGCAAACATTTTTAATTTAAAGATTTTCAATTTTTTTGATTGCCTTCTATGTGTGTATACTATGTAAAACAGATTTTGTACTCAAAATTTCATAAAATGCTAGCCAATTAATTTTTGAAAGAAAAAACTTAAAAATTGTGAAGTGATTTTAAAATGCTACTTCTACAAAAATTTACGTATACGCATGAAACATGATTTAAAAGTACGTCAAACTGTGTAAAGCAAAAGTTGGTATGAGTTTTGCGATAATATAATTGGTATTCGTACAATAATTCTTTTTAGGAATGCTTATTGAAAATTCCTTAAAAAATATATAAATTCCGAGTTCAATGAATTTTAAAAATACAAGTATTGCTTTGATTTAAAAATGCATACCATCTTTTGTTACATGGACTATTAGCAATATATAAAAATATTCAAAACATTAGGCGCAGTAAAAAAAAAAAAGCCTTAGCATTTTAAATGAAGACAAATTAGTTATTTTATCTTTCTAAGATAAGTAAGTTTAAAGTTTTGATTTGCCTTAGGGATATGAATAAAAACGAACGTAAAAGCTATCATAATTCTGCGTTTTTTAAGTTTAGAGCTTTCGAATTTTGAAATGTTATAGAAAAGTATATAAAGAATAATTTAGGCTAAAAAAACTAGATTTGATTTTTTTGACCGATTTATGTCAATTGAATCGTATTGTGTTTCCTTAAGAGCTGATCGAGTAAATATAAAAAAAGTGAAATTTTTTTATGTGAGATGATTATTTAAATAACAGGCCATAACTCAAAATATTCTTACAATAAGGAATATTTTAGTACATTATCTAGAAAATAATATATATATATCAGTCTCAAAATGTTTAGTAAAAATAGATTTGTAATAAGTATTTTGAGCTATCAGACTCTAAATGACAGATTTTGGGAAATTTAAATGTTCATTTCTGGCAGTTTAAAGACCCAATGCTTGGTCTTCAAGTAACGTAGAAACAAAAAAAAAGTATGTTTTGTAAGACCAGAAGATAATTCTATTCAGTAAAATAAAAAAAAGTGTGGGCTTTGACCAAATTTGGTCATTAAAACGTGTTCGAATATCTTAAAGTACGAAAAGTAAACTAGTGTTCAAGAGGCATAATATAGATACACTTACTGTCCATGACGAAATACACCGTGCTGTTTTTATCGGCCAATCTATGCTTCCTGTACCAGGGCGGTCCATGCACTTGAAACCCATGCCTTTCGAGTGCTCGCTGGTACAAGGGAAGATCCCGGGTGACGACGTTCTTCTGTCCCCGAATGATGGCTGACTTGCGCTGCTGCCGAAGGGCTCGCAGAGATTGGTTCTCGATCTAGAAGAAAAAAATTCTGATTAATACAGTGTAAGGAAATTTTTGATTTCGTATCTCGTTTTACTTCTGGTTTTGCTAAAGAATTCTTAATTTTTTACAGGTATCGCTTAATATGTTCATATCTACACTGAAACTATTTAAAAACAATATGAAAATAATGAATTATTTCGTGAATAGAATTTATGTCAGATTACCTGTTGTTAAACTAAGAAAGGAGTATTAATGATTCATTCTAATCTTAACAAAAAAAACATTTTTTTTTTTAAATAAAGACAAATATGAATTTGAAAATATTTATCTTTACTTTGAGATAGCGTTAACACAGTATTTTATATACATAGGATATAATTTTTTTGCTACTGAACTTGGTTGTTTAAAACGCCATTTGTTATAGAACCATACAATAAAGTATTGGAAGGTTTAAGAGAAAAATAAATGTGCATTCTGTCATCATGCATTTCATCAAATGTTTGAATTCGAGATTATAGTTTCATGTTTTCCGTATTTACTCTTTTACATTTCCAACATATGTGTATATATGGTTTTAAAAAGCAGCATACTGGCAAGATGTCTGCCTATTTACACATGTGAGTGAAATTAAGAAAATTTGCATTTTTAGTCCATTTCTTTAAAAAATATTGAACGAAACGTAATACATTGATTTTTTCAAGAAAGTATGTTAAGCTACACTTGGTTGTATGCTTTGAGTTAAGAGGAAAATAAATGTTTTATGAAAACAAGTTCATTTGCCCCCCTTAGTGACTTTTCTAACTTTTTATTGCCTCATTCAGTGAGTTTTACAGTCAATCGAGAGAATTCAAAAGCAAAGATACATATGGTGACTTGGTATTGCTGGGAACCAAATTAAATTAATTAAATGAATAAGAATCAACTTTTTGACAGAAAGATCTCCGGGATTTGATCCTATCTCTCTTTATATAAATGGATGTTTGCATATATGACCTCGATTCACTCCAACACATCGTTCAACAGATCACTATCAAAATTGACATATATTAGTATTTTTTCATGGAGAACTTTTTTGTGCTATCTTTCTTGTTGCAGCTCCCCTCCAGGTGTCACTATAGCAAAGCAACTTCTGCACCGTTCAATCAATCGTCAAGCTGCCTACGTGGTCGCCAAAAATTATGCCAACTTAGTTCTATCGCCAACATTTCGCTGTGTTTCCATTGAATTGACATTACTATTCAAGGGATGGCATTGTTGTGAATATTACAATTTTAACATAAAATAAATACAACAGAAAGTAATATTAACGCATTACACATCCAGATATAAATTATTTACACTGTTTTAAGCGTTCATTACACAAAATTTGTAACAATGTGTTATTTTTGCTAATCAGCTTAGGAAGGTGTTTTCAAAAATCGACCCTCAAGAGAGTTACGGGGCGTTATAAATTAAAAAAACCTTTTTATCAGCTATTAGATCTACAAACTTAAATTTGAACTAATATGGTTTTTTTTTGTTCAGCTGAGGTATGCAAAAAGCTTTCTTTTTTGTTTAATTTGTAATTCACATAAAATTAACTCAATAAAAACTTATTTATCCATCAATATCTAATGATTAATTTTTCAATTCACCCGTGCGAAGAACGGGTATACCAGCTAGTTATTCAGGATGCTGTTAGATGGGACTAGCTTTAATTCATTGAAACTAGCCGTTCCCCTTCCAGAATCATTAAAGAGTTGACAACACAATCTGTTGAAGAGTTTTCCACACTTGTTCATTTGTACAATCTCAGGGATATGTTTCTGGTGTTTTTAACTATTAGGTAATATTAAAAAACAAAAAATAAAAAACTGTAGCCAATAACATTTGGACATCGGAATGAGTGACATATAGTTGGCAGATTTGAAGCAAGATACACTCAAGTGCAGATTGTCAGAGAATTTAACGCGTTAAGGTATCCAACTACCCTAAAATTGTAAATTTTGCCAAAAATAGACAATTTTTTATGGTTTTGTTTTTCAGGACATCCTATTAGCTTTATAAAAATACCAAGTTTATTATTTTCCATTCACTACAGCAAAAACTACAAGTGTTTTAGTAAAAGCAGATGCCATTATTTAAGCAAGATGTCCTACTTTAAAATGCGTTTTACTCGAAATATGTTTTTTTCTGAAAATGCTCAAAGAGGACAGTGACTGCTCAAAAAGATTTGAATGTAATTAACTGAAATTTTTTGTGTATGTTTTTTATAATAGGGGAAGTGTTTTAATTTTCAGGTTTATCAATCACTGTTTTATTACAAAATTTACAGTCCTTTATGTGAATACAATCACTGTTTTTTTAAGCAATTTCATATATTAACTAAGATAAAGTGCTTTATTTTTTTGTAAAAATTAAAATATCTCTTACCCTGAAGGTCATTCCAAAAATGAATAGCAAAGAAACCCATCAAAATTGAAATATTGAAAGTTTTTTCATAAACTTTTTGTACAAAATGGGCCCCGTTATGTAATATATTTTGTAAATTTTCACCAATTTTTCCAATTTTAGTTATAATTATTTCTTTTCTTTTTTTAATTTCAGCATATTTTTCTTAAAATGTACTAAATAAATCTAAAAAACACAAAAAATATCCCCATACCTCCATTTTTTAAAAAAACATTTTGCCGCAAGTAGTCGGATAACTTAATAGGATCTTACGAATTAATGTTGTATACAAGAGTCACGGTGATCAATGGATATTGATATTTACCAATTATAGCGAAGAATAAGTACAGTGAACTGACAATCATAGGTACTCATAAGCTACCTCATTTCCAGTTCCCAATTTAAGCTATGAAAAGCTGTTTCTATGCATAACAGGACCATTTTCCACAGTTTTTTTTGTCCTAACTTGTAACCGCTTTGTCATAGACTTTCCTGTACGCTTGTGCTGTACGTACGAGCAGGTATGTAACTATAATACATTAATTTAGTCTGTGTATATGTTACCGTGAAAGTGTGAAATCTATTATTCCATAGAATAACTAGGTAGTTCATGAAATAACTAGACAAGTCAGTTTAAAGTATATAAAATTATTGAATTCTACGATTTAACTAGGTATTCTATAGAATAACGATACGGCACTCGAAAATTCTTTGAACCAGTTTTAGCTGCTTTGGGAAGGATTTTTCCGATAAGGAAGTAGAGATGGGGCCGAATAAAACAATTTTACTTTAGACATCAGTTCAGTACATACGAGCGAGAATTAATTTCCATTGAAGAAGTTACAAATATTGACACAACGCTTCGATCTGTTGCAACAGCTCAAAATTGCGGCACTGAACAAGGATTTAAAAAACATGCGTGTAAAAAAAATGTGTAATAGTATAAAGTGTGATAGTTTCAAAAACAATAAGTAGTACAATCCAAAGTGTCTGATTACAGCAATCGCTGCTCTAAAAAATAATGAAAAGTAAAATATATATATATATAAAGATATCTCCCAAAATTTAAATCAATTTTTGTTTTAAAAAAGTTTACCTATGTTTTTATGAAGCAACAGTTTTTCTTTTCAGCATGTATTTTTGTTGATGATATTTAAATGTAATCTATTTTTGCAGCATATCCTTTTTTCCCCTTTCTGTTTAACTAATGTTAGCAATATGAGCATTATATATATATATAATAAATTATATCATCTGCTTTCCCTTATTATTAATCAATCCGCAAAAGGAATAAAATTTATTTTTCCAGAGATTTTAGCTATTTATGATCAATTAATTTATAAAATATCTTTGAAATTGTTTATTTTTCTCTTTAACGGTCCATACTTAGTTATTTCATAGAATAACTAGGTAAAGTATGAAACTTTTCATCTATTATATACATTAACTGACTTGTCTAGTTATTTCACGAAATACCTAGTTATTCTATGAAATAACTGAATTGTACACTTTAACGGTAACATATATACCGGATTTCACTAAGGTCTGTCGAATAAGAATAAAAGCCAGACTATTGAACATGTACGAATACATTATATTAACAGAAGTCTTGGAAATTTATATTAATTTACACATCAATTCATGTAAAATTATACGAATTAATTTTTGAAATATGATTAATTCTAAAAAGTTTCATTAAATATACACAAGTCAATTCCAATGCAGTAAAATATAAATTCTTTATTATTCTAAGTAACTGTAGCGATTTATGATTTGAAGCAAAACAAAGTTTAAAAAAATTCTACTCCGCACTTTCATCAAATTAATACAGTTTATCAAAATTTAAAATATACTTATCTTCTTTAGGGTAAAACAATGATTTAAGATATGAAAAGAAGAAAATGTAAAATGCACATTTTACAACACAGTTATAAATTTTGAAATGAGTGAATGGGAAAGTAAATTATACCAGAGAAAGATAACAAATGTACTCGTATCATACTATTTGAACTATCCGCAAAGTGGCAAAAGGCCAATAAGTAAACATGCCTGAAATAATGATAATCACCTGAACATTCAGTGAATGTGACATTCATCATTACGGAGCACGGTTTCCAGAATGAATAACATGGATAAATTCTGAAAATAGGTAGAGGTTTGCCTTTGAAGTTTTACCTCTAGATAGGAATGGAATAATCGGAAACAGACGCAGTAATTGAATTTGAGATTGAATGGGCAACTAGAAAATAAAAATAGACTACAATTGCAAAATCCAGATTTCCTCTTTAGCTCTTTTATTTTCATGATTAAAAAGTCATTTTTTGTTTTAAAAAAAGAAAGAAATATTGTATATATCTCTATGGCTAAGTAGAAAATTCGTGTTTTTTTAAGTTAAAATACGGATGTCAACTTAGGCACAGATCCGTCAATCTAAAAAAAAATGTAGTTTAAGAAAAACATTGTAAAACTATTTTCGTTCACTATACACAAGCAATTATAATTTTTAAACATTTTTTGGTGTTTGTAATAGAACTTTTATTCTAAAAAAAAGAAAAAAAAGTCTCATAAATCCTTTAAAGCCAGTGTCAGAATCCGAGTTTCCGTACAGCTCGTAACATTCCTATTTTCTGATTGGGGGTGTGTGGATGCATATGACCATCATGCGGCGAGTTTTCTTAAAGGGTATGAAACATAGGTCGTCGACCACGTGCTGTATACAAATTTCTCTAACTGTTATTTATTATTTAAACGAAAAAGAAATGACGCAGAAAGGTTGACCAGTACCGATAGTGTACAAAGGAGTAAATGAATGGAGGCAAATACATTAGCCTAAGATAAGATTACTAGAAATAAATATATTCTCATTGGCGTCTGGCGTTTTACTTAACAACAATATGATTGGAAAAATTTCCTCCTGTTTTACTCGTTTGGCAACATTTTTGCCTCATGGTGACGGGTTTGAAAATTACAGAAAATTCTTTTTTCAATTCGGCTTATATACAGGTTTCAAGTTTTAAGTAAATTTTTGAAGAAAAAAATTGCATTTTCGGCTTTTGCACGGATCGGATTATATTTGGAAATATAAAGTGTTGATGAATAGTGAGAAAAATAACGATTAGTGTGAGAAGAACCGTAAATAATATAATATTTTTAATAGGAAATAAACATCCGTATTTTCAAAAAAGTTATATAAAAATCCTTAATATGTGATTATGATATTATACGATTTCTCTCATTCTAAGATTTGAGCGTCCTATAATATAGTGTTAGAAAGATAAAGTAATACATATATAGTATGAAAGTCAATTTGATACAAATTGTTACATTTTTACAATTTGCAAAATATGGTAATTAAATACAAATATATAAGATACCATCTAAAGAATTTGTATCAAAATGTTAACGTATGTTCTATATGTTCGTTCAATTGTTTCCTAAATTGAGTCCCTTTTAACTTTTCCATTAATTAAGATTAGGATATTAATTTATTAACTGTAAAATTGTTAGTTCCGAGATCGAATTCACTGAAGATAATTTTTCGAACAATAAAATCAACCGAAAATCAGATTGGAAAATTAAGTACCTACTGATCACAAAATCCTCGACTATAATCCACTATGGAATATTAGTAAGTCTTTAATGGAAAATTTATTCTGTTTGTAACATGTGTTTCTTTTGTAACATTGTAACATTTATAACACATTTATTCAATTTTATTTAATATTTATTCAATTTGTCAAATGTGAGCTTATATTAAAGAGTAAAGACATGCTATAGAACTAGAGAAATTATTTCGAAATAATAATTCGTTTTCCAATAGAATGCATATAATTTAATGCAAGTAACTTGTTTAAATCCGATTTTAAATTCATTTCTTATGGGGATAAATGTCTCTTGAAAAATTTAGTTAATTCTAAATTTTTTGTGTTATAAAAAACATCCAATTAAAAAAAAAGCACAATTTTATTAAAGCACGTGTCAATTATTTGTTAAAATTATTTGATGTTTTTAAAATACTAGTTTTACAGCAAACCTTAAAATAATCGTTACATGTAACTGAAGTCTCCATTCTTTTTTTAATTATTTCGTGAAAAGAAAACGATAATATAATTTACTTGTTTATTATGCCACAGTATAATATTTTAGAATAATTTGCTTCATTCCCCAGGTTAAAAAGTTTCTAGTGTAATTAAAATTTTATTAAAATAAAATATATTTAAAAGTAAAAAAAATTATTTAATTTGATGGAAATTGTCATCTAAATCAGGTATGAAAGTAAAGTTAATAAATGCCATGAAAGTATTAATATAGCAATTTGATTAGAATATAATGCATTATAATAGCTCTTTAATTTATTAGAAGTATTCGAATGTGTGTGTTATTACTATCTTTTTCTCTAAGAGTTATATGATTTTCAAATGAATTTTGTTAATTTCATCAAAATTTTACTGTTTTCTTATTATTTTTTTAATTTTTGTCAAAAAGATTTTAGAGAATCAACATCTTTTATAAGTTTATTTTTGCTTCGTATTACCAATTAAATCCATTTTTAACTTTTACTTTAATAAAACATTAGTTTAAACACAAAAGAGTTTTACATACATTAATATAAAATCCCTTAGTACAATGATGTAGGATTCACTTCATAAAAAGCATTCTGCTATCTTAACTAATAACAGACAGGTATAAGTATTATCAAATAATTACAAGCATAATTTAAATTCGTTGGTTTTAGATGAACTTTTCATTATAAATTTTTATGCTTTAAGATTATGAAGTAATTATTTAGTTTTCCTTGCCACAATGATCACAAAAACCTTATTTAAAGTATGCAATAATTGTTAATTCTATGAATAATTTATATAAATATCTAATTTAACTATCAAAATTTCGTATTTTAAACAACGATGATTAAGTTTGTGATGGTTGATTGCGCCGAGTTGTTTGAAATAATGTAGGAAACGGAACGTTAAATTCCAATGAGTATTAAAATCTTCACCAATGTTGAGAAGAATTTTGTAATGTTTTGTGTATATTGTTTTTGAGTCAATGTTTTGTGAAAAATGGACGCAAAAATACATTATTCTTTATGTATATATGTAAGGAATTTATTTTTTGGTGGATGTAGTCGTGCCGAGAGAAATAGCCGAGTAAAAACCTAAGAATTTATTTTATGTTAGAGTGATCAAATACAGCCTTTCGTTATAAGTACAAATTAAGAATAGAGACAGAAGAGTCCCCACAGTCTCGAATAGGGAAATACAACAGGAAAAATAATAGGGACATTATAATCACGTGTTCAAGTGAAAAGTAATAGTACGAGGGTTGGAACTTTAATAGTGGCAACAATTTATTTACATGGAACACAAAAGGGATTTATGTCACCATGTTTTACATAGCTTCAATATAGTAACCTGCATTGCGTATAAGCCGTTTACAACGATGAGAAAGTCGTGGAACACCTGTAGCAGCACCTGTTCTGTTGATAGTTAGAATGGATCGGTCTATTGCTGCAAGAATATATGGAACAGTTTTGAAGCGAATTCCATGAAGTTGTCCCTTCATCAGAGGAATTAAGTCATAAGGATTTAGATCTGGAGATCGATAACTGTCCATTAGTGCGGCAACAGCATGCAGTTCTGCGTTGCTGACACTAGGACGACTCGGCCGACGCATGGCTTCCACATTTTGGCGTCCTTCATTGAAGTTTTAACCCATCTGTCTACAGTTATGTAAGGCAATTCAGATTCCCCGAAAGCCTCTTGAAGCCCTAGATGACATTGTCGTGTTGTACTACCTCTAAAACGTTAAATTTTTATTCAACTTCGTTGTTCTTGTATTGAAAACATCCTGACAACCCCCTTCTTTAGATCACAAGCTAATACAAGAATCAGTTCTTCGAGTCACTCCGAATGCGCGTGACGTAGGAAGTATGAATCTTTTTGCTAAGAGGTAAGGTAGGTAGGTATGTAGCTCACATGAAGTATACACGACATTCTTTGGTTTTGTTGTACAGCATTTTTACAGCAGTGTTGCCACTACTAAAGTACCAACCGTCGTTTCTATTTTTATAAATTGTCGGTGATTTGGGGGGGAAAATTTAGCGTTACGCAATCTCTAAGTAAGGTACATTTAAGCTATTATTCTTTTTTTATATATAGGAATCGAGAATAAAATTTTTCACGCAGGGTTTGATCCTATAAATGGGGGAAAAGAAATGGGATTAACACACACACACACACACACACACACACACACCACACACACACACACACACACACACACCACACACACACACACACACACACACACACACACACCACACACACACACACCACCACACACACACACCACACACACACACACACACACACACACACACACACACACACACACACACATCCCCTAGAAAAGTATTATTTTAACATTAAAAATAACTACTCTAAAACTAAGTAAAACTCGAATCGCTGAAGATAAAATCAAACACCTACTCAAATTTTATAGTCAAATTATTAAAGAAGCGAATTTAAAACATTCTAACGCCTCCCTATTTACAAGGAACGAAGGCGAAATATTCCAATAAAGTAAAATTGGCAAACATACCTTTTATTGAGGAAGATTTTTTTTCTCTTCTTCCGGAAGAAGTCTACAAATGAAGGTGATTTTTCTGAAAACAAAGGAAGCTCCTCTGTCATAAAACAAAAGCCCGCCCAGTTTTATGTATTCCAGCATGCATATAACTCAGCGCAAGTAAACGCTCTGAATATATTAGTGTGGGAGAGAGAAGGTAATGAAGAAGGGCTGTGTGGAGTAAAGGGAAGGGAATTAATGGTCGATAAATTTGCAAAACTATTCTTGCTCAGAGACAGGTATGGCAGGAATTGCAATTTAGTTAATTTGACAATTAAAGATGGACTTTATTACAAACCACTAGTCCTATTTTTTAATGAAAAAGTTATTTTTGCCTTTTCTTTATGTTGTGGAAAGGATTTATTATGAATTATAAATAGTAATCTACATATATAGAGTTTAGATGAGGTTTTGCTAGATACATTGTATTTTTATAACTTAAGTTCTATTAATATTGGTACGAATTTCGTGTAATGAATTTTTAAAAGAGTGTAAATAATTTTAATGTGGATGTGTAATACGTTTATATTAATCTATGTTGTATTTATCTTATGTTAAAATATTAATATTTGCAAGCAACGCCGTTCCTTTACCTGAGTGGTCTTCAAACTGTGTTCCACGGAACCCTGGGGTTCCACAAAACATTCTCAGGTGTTCCAAGAGTCATAATAAAAAATAGAAAAGAAACTTGTAAATGTGAATGCAAAATGGATTCTCGTTCTCTACGATGTTTGCATATCCACAAGAATTCGAAGCTCATCCCTGTCATTAATAAAATGAAAATTTTATTTATACATAATAACTTTATTTTGCAATACTTTTTAAACTTTTATTATTATATAACAAAATATTATATTAAAATGTTTTATCTTTATATATATATATATTACATTACTTACTAGATTGTGAATATTTGGTTACTATCCTGGGTTCCACGAGATAATTTTATAGTCGTTAGTACAATGCCTTGTTTAATAGTTTTCTAATGGAAAATGCACCTTTTTGCATTCGTGGAAAAATCACAGTAAAGGAGGGGAAATAACTTAATAACAAATCAACAGATTCATTGTTAAAAATCTAAATTTAAACAAGAACAGCTCTTAAATTTTATGTAGCAAATTCATGCAGAATACACAGTATTTCTCCCACAGCTATAAACATTTTAATGCCATTCAGAGCGATGTGCATAAGTGAAAAATATTTCTCAACGTGAGTGGTCATAAAAACAAAGTATAGAAACAAATGAAACTCAGAATATATGTAATGCGATTTCAGTTATTTTCTATAGACTTCGAGAGTTTGTGTGAAATAATGCAAGCATCTTAGTTAATAAACATAATACATGGGTAGGGTGACTCTTGGATCACAAATTAATATTATTAATGAGTAAAGTATATTAAAACTAGATAAAATTTTTAATAATAAATGCAATACTTTTTTAATTGCTCTATGGTTGATCTCTATTTTAAATATTATTTTAAGATATATTCTTCTGTGTGTGGAATAGGGGGTCACAAAAAATATTTTCTAGTTCTAAGGGGTCCATGAAAACACCTTCTAGTTCTAGGAGTTCCGTGAGTTGAAAAAGTTTGAAGTCCACTGCTTTACATTATAATGGTGATTTAATGGAAACGGCGAAATCTGGGTGATAGAGCCAAGTTGGCATATTGGTGACCACTTTGGCGACTTGGGACCTTGTTAGTGACCTTTTTGATGAGTTCACGACCCTATGGATTCTTCTGGAAATTAGTGGAGAAATCTACTAATATCTATGACGCAGTCTACCTATGACGCAAGCGGACTTTTTGAGAAAAATCCGTAAATCCTATAAATAGGGAGTCACTCACTAAAACTGAATTAGTCCTGCTTAGACAGTTACAGAGTAATATTGATTTGACTGTGAAGAGTCGACCATTGATTGGTTAATACTTCGGCTGCTGTGTGAGTGCTTACAAATAATCTGTATTTTAAACACTGTTAGTTGTGTCTGAGTGACGTAGAGGGTGCGAAGGCCTTCTGCGATGTATTAAGGAATTTGAGTTCTGTATCCTGTATTTCAAGGATTGTTTTTCGACAATAAATTTCTATCGCTCCTGAAGAGTTGTCTTGCTCTTTGAGACTAATAGCATAAAATCTTCGTACCCCCGATCTACGTAACAATATGAAGTATTAAAACCTTTTGAGGGTGCAAACGTTGCGGGTCGCCTTTGTTGTGTCAGGGCTGGCTCCTAATGTGATGACTGGGTTAAATGACTCAAGATGACGTTGTGCAGGTATCAAAGTCTGTTTCTGGTTTGAAGATCGAGATTGAAGGGATATTTGGGTGTCTGGTCTGGGTTGTAAGCGAGTCTGTGGTTTCGACTTTTTTATGTAACGCCTTCAAATAAGTATGAGTAATGTAGAATGGTTTTTCTGTTGGGCGTAGCCAAGATTACAATCATGCCAAGGGTTTCTTGTAAGCCCTCGTGGGATAGACTTAAAAGTTTGAAATTGGCGTGATCACTTTTCTGGTTACTCACAAGCCTTGCCTTAAGTAAAGCCAAAGGTTGACTTGTCCCAGGATTTATGTCTGGGCATTGTACTTTTCTGAATACTTTCCTATGAGAAACCAAATGGCGTTGAGAAATAATAAGATTCTTAGCAGGATGTCGATCCTGCAGTGGAGATCACCGCAATCCGATTATTTAGTAGTACAGTTGATATCGAAATTTTTAATACTTTCATACTTCGTTTCTCATACAAATGAAAACAAATATCTTGAAAAATTAACCCGTAAAATATAGTACATAACTATTCCCTACATTTGATATTGATTTTCCCAATGCAAACGTATTAGAATTAGGTAAATAAACATTGCCACTATTTAAATGTTAGAGTTTTGTTTGACGATTGAATAATGTTTTTAATTCGTTAGCAGCGGCATTTAAGAAGAGAGTATAAAAATAATGAAAATCTTTCTAGTTTAAACCAGATATATTATCCAGGTATTTATCATATCAAACTTGTGGCTGGTGATGTTTTGTTCGAGTCCTGATTCCACGAAAGACCCGACGTGCAGGGGGGGGGGTCACTTACACAATAGTGACCTTAATATGATGCATATTAAATATCCAGAGGCACAGAGTTCTTCCATAAACCATGTAATAGACGAGGAAAATGGTAGCTTAGGTATTAATCTCTTTATCTGACCGCAGTTCAAGATTATGAAACGCATTTCCTATGGTTAAAAGTGTTCTATAACTAGAAGTGCAACGAATAAGAACAGAAACAAAGGCATAATATATTCATTTGAATAAAGAGAACATTATTTTTGATCTCCACTGAAAATCATATTTTTTTATTCGTTTAGTTTTGGTTATTAATAATATTTCTATTATTTTTTAAGGATGTTTCTTTGTACCGACTTGCTGCATGATTTTAACAATGGATGATTGAAGAGGGGGAAAACAGCAACGACTTCGAATTAGATAGTGCGTTAGCAATAGATTCGAAATTACTGTTCCGAGATGCTATATTAAAACCTTGAACACACCAAAAATTATAAAATGTGTTTTATAAATTCATTTACGTCAAGGTCGGTTTAATATTTCTAGAAGGTCAAAAGTGATAAATAAAAAACTCTTCATCAAAATCCATGTAATCATCGACAAAAAAATAAATTATGTGTAAAAAAAAACAGTACTTAGCATTGTATTTAGACCATTAGTAGATTTTTTTGCGATGGATAACTTACAGCTATTATTTTTATTTGTTACTATTCATGGTAAAGACAATGTGCTATGTTTTTTGAAACCTCTTAGAAATCTTCATGGAATTAAAAAAAAAAAAACAGAAATTAGTGCCACTTTCTATACTTTGGAGCAACACAATTAAGTGATGAGAATGACATTTCAGACGTATTTCATTCTCCAATCATACGACGCTATCTATGGTCTATTAAATCCAGTCAAATTACAAAGGATTAAGGTTGAACCACAATATTTTAAGCCATGACTCATATCTACATATGAGTCATGTGGATGACTATGAACCTCACAACGTAAACCTTAAGGTTAATGTGATTCATTTCGTTACCCGGATTTTTAAACGTAAAATTTTGTCTTACTTTTGTTTACATTTTGACCCATATAGTGCACTAGCTGGTATACCCGTTCTTCGCACGGGTGAATTGAAAAATTAAACAATACAGATTGAAGGATAGATAAGTTTTTAATAAGTTAATTTTACGTGAATTGCAAATTAAACAAACAAAAATAAAAAGAAATTTGCATATCTCAGCTGAACAAAAAAATCATATTTGTTAAATTTGAAGTCTGAAGGTCTAATAGCTGATAAAAAGATTTTTTTTTATTTACAATGCCCCGATTTTTTTTTTGAAAACACCTTCCTAAGCTGATCTCTGCTCAGCAAAAGTCACACATTGCAATAAATATTGTGTAATGAACGCTTAAAATAGTGTAAATAATTTATATCTGGATGTATAATACGGTAATCTTACTTTCTGTTTTATTTATTTTATGTTAAAATTGTAATATTCCCAAGCAACGCCGTTCCTAGAATTATAATGGCGATTCTACGGAAACATAGCGAAATGTTGGCATCATTTTTGGCAATTTGGCGATTGATTGAACGGTGAGGAAGTTGATATGCTGTAGCGCCATCTGGGGGGAGGAGATGCAACAAAGATGATAGCACAAAAATCTTCTGCACAAAGATACATATACATGCCCATTTTTATCGTGATCGGTTGAACGATGTTGGAGTGAAGCGAAGTCATATATACAAACATCCATTTTATATAAATACATAACAAAATTATTACATTCAAAAACCACATTTTTTGGAAAATTCTACTTTAAATGATGCAATCATTGGTTTAAATAAATAATGTGATATATTTGTTGATAGTTATCAAATACAGTGAAAACCACTTAACACAAAACTGAGTGGAATGAAATATTTTTTCGTGTTAAAAGAATTTCGTTTTAAATGATAGTGCCAAAAAACATATATTCTACAAATTTAAGTTTTTTAAAGCGCATTTTTTTACATAGATCTATACATATGTATGGGTTTAGTAAAAATTGATGAAACAAAATCATTTACAAGAACTTAATGGAATTTAATACAAAATTCATTTCGGATGACATGGGAACAGGAGCTACTTCATTCATTTAATTTTCCTTGTCGGAATCTTCATCAATGATAATATTCGAACTTTTAACAAATTCCAGAATATATTTGTCTGCCAAAATTGAGGCTGTACACACATTATTATCATGTACTGCAACGAGTTCTTCCAATGACACAGTAGAACAGTCGAATAATATAGAAACTTTCATTCCCAGAAGGCATATCTTTTATTGCTGAGCGATTTTCGTTTCGTGTAACGAAAAAAAAAAAAGAAGTAAAATGTATGAAAATACATAATATTTTGTCGGAACCGTGGTATTATTTCGTGTTAACCAATATTTCGTCTTAAGTGTTTTCGCTTTAAATGTATTTCACTGTATATTATCTACTCAAAGTGTGATGGACAACCGAAAGAAATATCATATAAAATGATTAAATCCTTCAGAACAAACACTTTAAAATATGGAACAGATTTTTACGTTATTTTTGTATTCTGATATGAATATGAAACCCTTTGTTTCATTGCTTTTCCTATTTACTTTTTCATAAACTTTAAAATCTCATTATAAATTTCATCTTTGAAAGGAGAGAGAGAGAGAGAGAAACTCGCATTTAAAAACATGAAAAATAGGAATGTCTCGCTTAAAAACATTAAATAAAACTTTTTGTTTTCTTTATTAAATAACTTAGCTGTTTCTTACTCCCCAAATCGTTGAAATCGTGCATGCATTTTAACTTAAATATAAGTAAAATATTTTAAGCATCATTTTTCATTTCTTTAAGAAAAATATGCTCTCCACTTTTTGTTTACCATTTTATATACTGCTCTTTTCTCTTCTTTAAATTAATAAGTACTTCTCTACATTTCAAATCTGAAACAGAGTAAATATGCAGCACTTATTCTAATCTCTTTAAAATAATTTCCTTTCGGTGATAATTAATCACTGTGTAGGGAAGCAGACACTCCGAACCCAAACACTCTCTCTCAAAACAGACGTTTTCCACGCGTTCTCCAATTCCCTATAATTAATTTCCTCTTCGCCCTGTTATTTCAAAACGAGATACTCAATTGAAGAGAGAGCGAAGAACAATAACTCAAAATATAATAACGAAAACAAATGATAAATAGAAAAAACAAGAGATAAAGAAGAGCAAAAGGAAAGGATGGGGGGAGTAAGGAGAGTACGAATCGGGAAACAGTTTTAGATAACGAACTTCAACCACTTCTCCTTTGAACCCCCTAGGGTAGGGAGACAATTTTTTTGGGGAAAAATTTTTCCGACTTTTCCCGAGTTGCCTTGGGGCAGCTATCACTCACTTCGCATCCTCCGATTGGTTGAAAAAAGGGGGGCGTCAGAAATGAAAAGTGGCAAGGGTAACGAGTCTGGTGTCGCTGATGATGACAACTTGGAATAACCGCCTTGTAAAAAATCTCAGCCCATTTTGTGTCATCGGGGTGGTAGACGAGAGAATGCTGGTGAGTTTTATGTGAGGGTTATTTTCATTTTATTGAGATGTTTATGTACTAGTGTTTTGTATGAACTGGATATTTGAGAAGACATATGTTTTATGAACAGGGAATTTTCAGGTTATATTAAGCTAATGTATAATTTGAAACACTTAGCTTCATCTTTCAGAGCTGCTTAACCCATTCATTGCCAACTACGAGATCTCTCGAGATAAGTGTGTGTACCAAAACTGTCAACTACGAGATCTCTCGTGATAAGTGTGTGTACCAAAACTGTCAACTACGAGATATCATTTCATTTAGGAATTATTAAAAAGAATGAAGGAAAAATTTATTAAGTGCAAAAAAAAAAAAAAACGAATTATAATTATCAATTTTTATTATTAAAATTATAACTTAGATTATTAGATTATATATCATATTAATTATATATATATATATATATGAATGTACTTCAAATATTTAAAAAATATCTTTTTGTTGTTGCAGTGTATGGTGAGATTTAAAACAAGGATTAATACAAAGTGCTGGGTTGTCGGAATAGACTGGACAAAAATACCTAGTCTCCTTACGTTGTCTCTCTTTTTTTGCTTTGTACACATTTGACATGACTTTGTAGGCATATTTTTTCGATTTCTACTATTATAGCTCACTCTCTCTATATATATTTATTTATATATGTATATATATTTTTCTTGTTCAAATTTTCAATCGTTAATAAAATGCTTTCTATTCATTTAATAAAGTTCAAATAATTTTTTTTTAAAATACAGTTTTTTTCAACTATTAATTCATTAATTAAATTAAATTAATTACAGGTTTTTGATTCCAACTTAGATTCGTCTTCATTGTTGTAACAATGTAACTGTTAAAACAATGGCAAAAGTTGACATCGAAAACCTAAACTAGCCAAACCGGGTGTGCCTTGTTACAACATTACAGACAAATCATTCTCTTTTTTCAGTTCCTACTATTAGTTCACTCTCTCCCTATATATACATATCTTTTGTTCAAATTTTCAATCGTTATTAAAATACTTTTTATTCATCCATTCAAAGTAGGAATTGACTCAATTTTTTTTATATTACTTGTTTCTCTGAAAATAAGTTTTATATTTGTATTATTGTTGCTGATTTCTTCTGTATTGCTACCGTCGCCATAAAATAAATGCATAATAACTGATTCCCTAAATTGACGAATCCTCATCTTTTTATATATATATATATTTCCTCGACTTCTTTGGTTAGAGCACATGTATGCATTTTACAGAAAGATTTCAAAGTAGAGTTGAACTATTTTCTTGTACCTACAAATGGTTTTACTGAAGTCTGCTAACTATAACTTATCAGTTCAATTTTATTACTTTACAACTACCATCACCCTGTAGGTTTTTCCCAGTAAGAATCATTACACATCTGCATGAAAATCTAACGTAACATTACTCATCTGACTGCCGCCAGATGAAATTAGGTGATGAGCTTACAAAATCAAACAAAACGGAAAGAAAATCTTTGCATATGAAATTTTTATTGAAAAAAACCCACTACGAGATATCTCGTAAGTGACACTCAGTACAGGAATCTCATTCAGTGACGCCATCTACGAGTTATCTCGTAATGTTTTTTTTAAATAAAAATTGCTGTAAATGCCATTACAATTTTGTATCAATAACATAATATTATTATATTTTGTAAAATTTAATGTTTTCTTTAAAATAAGACCTTGGCACCCAAAGAGAGACGCTCTAAATTTGACTAGCAATGAATAGGTCAAGAGAGCCAAATGTATTCAGTAAAAGTAATTACGAATCAAACATACTATTTTTTTCTTACAAAATCCCAATAATTCAATTCCTTAAAAATATGCTCACATCAAGCTTTGTTTGTATTTTTGTTTTGTAATATTACCTTATTTCATTTGGATTTTTTTTATTCGTATTTATGTGATTATTAGATTTTATATAAATTTCTTAATATTATTAAAACATATATTTTTTTTCTAAAACATTTTAAATATCATTGTGATAAGCATATATTTTAAAAATAAATTTGACATCAATGTTTCAATAACAAATTTCAGCTTATATTTTAGAGATCTTCAATAGAAATAGTATTTAATATTGGTATTTTGCAATTTGATTATCAAATAATTATCATATTATTTTAATGCTACATGATTTCTGATTAAATATAAAAAGTACGTATCAATTGAAGATGCTATGTATAATATACCTCATTAGCGTATTCAGACTTCTGTTAAGGAGATTACATTCTAAAAAACACGTTGACGAAAGCATTGAGAGGTAATCTCTATGATGAAAATTAAAAATCTGTTTATCTATGTGGGAAGGGCTGAACCCCACTCTTGTGAACTCCACTGATATGTCTAGTGTTATGAAAGTGTTTCACATTCATCAAACACAAGTGCAGTTAGTCGAGGATTTCGGTGCAAAAAGTGTATACATTCTTCTATAATGCATAGCTACTTGTTATAAGATTGTGAACTTTGTGTTTTGTAAGAATCAGGAAGTCCAATCTCACAGGATCTTTAGAGAGCGTCAACAGTTGCAGCGCATCTATATATTAAGCTTTGTAACCCGAACCACTAATGTTGTGTATTTTTTCGAGCTAAGGGTAGTGAAAGACATGGTCATATTCTACATACAAATGATAATAGATTCTACAGAGCTCAATTGAGAGGACGCAAACGTTTTGAAAGAGATTTTGAATGTTGAAGAAGATCGTGGCATCAGAAACGAACATCTGCAGTTAGATCACAAGTATTTACAGTTCCGGTATCAACGAACACAGAAGATAATTGCATAAAACCCAAAGCCATGACAAATAAGTAAACTCAAAGTCATTTCTGACTAAGTGAATACTAAATGACGAAAATAAAGCCTGGAGGAACAGTAAATAAAAGTATAATTGTCTAGAAAGTGTCTTAAAAAGCGTATTATTAGGATTGCCTTTTTAAAATTCCTTCATCCAAGAAAGGAGGAAACTATGAGGATTTGGGGCAGTCATTACGTAGTTTCATTGCTGTTAAAATGTTGCCAGTGCAGGAATTTGTGTACCAACTGATCTTTTAAACGTATCTCGCATACGTTCGATGTGAAATACTTGACAATCAAGGTGGAAAAATCATTCGGTAGAAATGTCCAGAATCTCTTTTAAGCCAATCGTGATTGATTATGTCCTGGGGGGGGGTAAACTAGATTTCCTCCTGAAAAGTTTCTTGTTTGGGCACATGAAGTTCATGAATGACAGCAAATGGTCACCAAATAGCTGAACATAGCTATTTTAAGTCAATGATTGGTTCAGAGACATGAGAACCCAAACCATGCGCTGTAAAAACAGCTCACAGCCTTATGAAGTCACAATTAACTTGCTCATTGCCTTATTAACCTCGTTGGTTCAATTCGAGTGAGGTCAGCGCTTCACTTGAACCCTACAATCAGTTATTACCAAGCAGTGTTTTCTAGGATATAACTGATATATTAATGAGTTCAGGGAAGGCACTGCAGTTTATAGTATTTTATCATCAAATGCACTCGAGTCTTCTGCTGCTTTATTATCTGAACACCAAATTTCCATTAACTGTCCTCTTGGGCATGTCTGTATTATGCTTCACATTGACTGTTGATGTTATCTGCCACAATAGCAGTGACTGCTCTACGCATACGTCGCTGGTCTCTGTACTTTAACACAAGCAATCTTCCACTGTGTTGTGGGAGGTAATGCCTGAAGTTACTTATCTCGATACACTCTTGAGACTGAGAATCTGCTTAACTATTTTCCAAATGGAATATTCCATGCTTCCATCTCCAATTTTCCTTCTGTTTAATTTTAGCACAACTCAACTGGGAGCTTAATTTTAACCTTAATCCATTAACAAAATATACGTTATTTATAATTGTTTCGAAACTATAAAGATGTACTGCATGAGAAATAATTGCATTACTAAATGGTTCACACTGGGTTGACACAACTTTTATTTACCTTTTTTGTCGAGTTTTAAAGAGTCAATTCTAAAAATGAATCAGATAAGTAGAGGTTCTCGCTAAATGGGCTACTGTTACGGTATCCAACTATCCTAAAATTGTGAATTTTGCCAAAAATTAGCAAAATTTTTATGATTTTATTTTATAGCTTTTGCATTATTTTTACCTTTTTTTATGACTTTTTTATATCATCTTATTAGCTTTGTAAAAATACCAAGTTAATTAATTTCGTTCACTAGAACAAAAACTACAAGTGTTTTAGTAAAAGCAGATGCCGTTACTTTAAGCAAGATGCCATTTAAAAGCGCGTTTTACTTGAAATGTGTTTTTTTTTAAATGCTCAAACGGGGACAGCGATTGCTCAAAAAATTTTGAAAATAATTAACTGAAATTTTTTTGTGTATGTTCTGTATAATAATAGAAGTGTTTTAACCTTCAGATTTATCAATCACTGTTTTATTGCAAAATTTTGTTCCTTATGCGAATATAATCATTTTTTTAAAGCAATTTCATATAATAACTAAGATAATGGGCTCTACTATTTTTAAAAATTAAAATATCCTTTATCCTGAAAGTCATTTCAAAAATAAATAACACAGCAACACATCAGAATTGAAAATTTGTTTATAAACTTTTGGTACAGAATGGAGCCACGTTTATGTTATTTTTTGTAAGTTTTTACCCATTTTTCCCATTTTAGTAATAATAATTTCTTTTTCTCTTCTTAATTTTAGGAAATTTTTCTTAAAATGTATTAAACAAATCCAAAAACCACAAAAATATTCCCATGTCTCCATTTTTTTAAAAAAAAAGTTGTTGCATGAGCAGTCAGATATATTAAACAATTATAAGAGTTTCTCTTACTGTATATATCAGTTACCAACAATTGATTTTTATTAATTGAATCAATTTTGAAATACTTTGCTGTGTAAAAAAATCGCCCTGAGTTAAGGTACGGTTATTTAAATGCTATAAGCGCAGATACTCTTAATGCAGTTAAATAATTACCCAAATCAAACATTACAATAAGAGTTTCAATGTGAATTTCTAAGGCAAAACACAGTACTCGTGAAATAATTCAAAACAAAAATAATACAATGGAAAAAATGAAGTAAAAACAATAATTATTCACCTCTTCCAGAAGCCTTTCCAAACGATAATCGAAAGATGTTGCCTGAAGGTTCGGCAAGTTAGGCGGGGAGGGGATGCCAGTAAGGCCCACCCCTTTGTCCTGAGACGTCAATTGAGAAAGGATACTCCGCTTGAGGGCGCTGCTCCCAATGCTGTTCGACCTGCTGCCATCTGCAAAAAGTGAAATACAGCTTGAATAACGCGTTAGCATCGTCAGCAACAAATGATTGCAGTAACAAGGGGATCATTAAGCTTCAACAAGCACTTTAATGGGCAATAGGCTCTATGGAAGGAAAGCAATTGGAGAAACACATCGAGCTGTAAAATCTCAAGTGTAAAAATTTAAAAAAAATATGATAATCGATTTTAGATTAAGGATAGGTAACAGAGTAAGAAAATATAATTTAGGTATTTTTAGAATGATATTTTGTTTCCAGGGTAAAAATTAATGCTAAGTTTGTTTCGTAGTTAGAATGTTTCGTAGTTAGTTTGTTCGTAGTTTAATGTTGACGTGGCAAATACAGTTCTGTCATATAATATATATATATTACAGAAAGTTGTATTTTAAATAATGTTACTTTTGTGCTGTATTTTATTGCTAAAATAAATTTGATTTTGCTGTCTTTTGCCTTTCTTAGTATTGAATTTTGAAAGGCCAGAAGTGTCTATATATGTATATAATTACAAATGTAACATTAAACATTTCGTGCCATTATACATTTATGTTTTTACTCAGATATGTTCCATGCTAAAAACATGTACAAAACACTTTGAACTGAAGTGTTAAAATGGTTTTATTAACCCCGGAGTGGTTGCGCGAGTCACTCCAGGCTCACGAATTCTATAATTCTATGAAAACTGTTTTTTTGTTACCAATGACCTTGTCAGTATCCTCCAATTTATAAGTTATCAGGGAAGCTAAAATGCATTTGTCACATGTCTCCCCTTTTTCTTGGAAATGGGAAACGTTTTTTACAATCTTAAGGTACTTGGGGTGGCTGAGTTTCCCGTGAGACCACTTTTGTTCCAAAATATTTCCTATGAACAGGCTACATTTTCCACCTGTGAATGACTCAGTGTTTTAGATAGC
The DNA here is from genome assembly GCA_019973975.1 of Trichonephila clavata. NCBI lineage: Eukaryota > Metazoa > Arthropoda > Arachnida > Araneae > Nephilidae > Trichonephila > Trichonephila clavata. The sequence goes on along the minus strand of BMAO01016250.1, from coordinate 5,261 downwards.
TGTGCTGAACGACTTATTATGGTTTATAAATGTTAATGGTCAGAATATAAAAAAAGAAATGGGCATCTGCGATCTCTATTGAATGAAGTTGAAACTGATCAAGAAATTGAAGAACCTGATTAAATAATGGATATTAATCCTAACAGCGAAAGTAAATTTGAGAAAAGCGATGAACCCATGAAACATTTGAGTTGAAAGGGAAATTTTCAAATGCTACCTAAAGATCTCCATCAAGAAAAATATGAAGCTATAAATGTCGCAGTATAAGACTTCGCCTTGTCGAAAAGACACAAGCAAGAAAAGGTTTATAACATGCTATTTGTCAATCATGAAAGAACAATAAAACTACAATAACTTTAGCGAAGTATGAAAGTTTAGCCTGCAAATATCATTCCTGTAATATTAGTGAAAGGTGTGTTTGATTTGTGTCCTTTATTAAAGTAACACACATTTAAAGCATTTTAGTTCAGTGATTGGATTTTTTCCTCAAATTATCAAAGAAAAATTTAAAATCGGAAAAAATAAGTAGGTATACTATCTTTTAGTTAAGTTATTTACTGGAATTCCGAATTTTTATCGTGTACAGTAAAAATAATTATAAAAAAAGAATTGGGTGTGTGACTTCGCCACCTCGCTCGACCACTAACGTTAATATCGAGAAGGTGCCTTCTCCAGGGTTAAAAATAAGGTACACAAAATACACAAGTAAATAAAACATTGTTAATGGCTAACACAATTATTTCAATGAACTGTAAGTAATGGGTGATTCATTATAAAATTCTAAGAAATTTAAAAATAATTGATACGTTACATTGAATAAGTTGTTAACAAAGCATTTTTAGGAACATTTAAAATTCCAATGAGAAATTCAAAAGAGAAATAAATAGCCCCGAAAAGGTTTAAAGAAATTTAGCGAAAACTTCAGGTCATGCAACTAGGCTTGAAAGTCCGTATATAGAGTGCTAAGAATGTTAGAAGGGTCAAGTTGCGATCTTGCTACTTAATCATGTCTTAGAATGACAAAATGTCCTTCACTTTCTTAAGCTCTTTGAATAAAACTTTTGAAAACACAGTGTTAAAATAACAAAACAAATAAATTATAATCGGTCTGATTTTCTATGTTATTTTACAACAATTTTATCAAACGTTTTTTCTCGAATGCATAGTAGTTAGTAGTAAATAATAGTAGTAGTAATAATAATAATAATAAATAAATTTGATTTCTCTCTGGTTTTCTATATGAAATTACAATAATTTTACCGAAAACTTTCTCGTTTACGTAATAGGTGACGACCAGATATTGTAATTTAGGTCTGACACACTATAACTGAATTGAATTTCATTTTGGTTTCTTTCATTTTTTCAGAAATTTATTCAACAGTTTGCTTACAAAATTGAAAGGCATGATGTAAGAAAATAAGAGGCAAAGGTTTCTGTGGCAAATACTTTGAGTTTACTTTTGAGTGTTACAAATGTATATAGTTATAGTTAAATTTCCGCTTAATTTTAAATTACTAATTTTCATTAAAATCTATTATGTACATTGATTAGATATTCTACTCTTTCCTTTACATCTTTCATCCGTTGAAAACTTTTTAAATATTAAATGTTACTTAATTATAATTATGCAAGCAAATGCCTGAATGAAACAGCCAATACATGCAGCATTAAAACAATGCTCTTATTAAGAAAATTATTAATATTATTGTTTTCCCCGAATATATTTGTTTTGTTATACGTAATTTTAAAATACTCCTTGTATTTTTGAAAGTCCACGTTCACAGGAGTGTCGAGTCTATATGAAGTTTTGGGCAATAACTTAATAGCTATACGTTGAAATACGTTTAGCGTGTAAGCGCTTATCAAAAATCGTTTAACACGAAATAATGCAACTGTCCCGACAAACTGCTATGTATTTTCATGCATAATTTTTTCTTAACACGAAACGAAAATAACTTAACACGAAAAGATTTCTCTTCTGGAAATGAACAAAATGCGGAAAACAGTAGTCGCATTGGACTGTCCTATTATAGTATCGAAAGAATTCATTGCAGTAGATGATGGTAATGTGTGTACAGCTCCAATTATGGCAGATTAACAAGCTCCAATTAGGAGTTTGTTAAAAGCTCAAAAAATATCATTGATGAAGTTTGCGACGATAAAAATGAAATGAATAATGTAGTTATGTGCCAAAATGAACGATATCGAACAATTTGTTGACAATTTGATGCTATAAAAGCAATGGAAAGAAAAATATCAGATTATTTTCCAAAAATTCAATAAATGTTTTGTTTTTTAAAAAATTTGAAAATTTTATATTCAATTTCTCTGTTCTTATACATGTTTTTGTTTCATTAATTTTTATTAAACACATGTATTTCTACATATCTATGTAAATAAAATGTACTCGAATAAACTTATTTTTGTTGAATATGTGTTTCTTTTTTGCAATATCCTTTAACACAAAATTCTTTTTACACGAAAAAATATTTCAGTTCCTTCAGTTTATTGTTAAGCGATTTCCACCGTATATATATTTACTAGAACAAAAATTGGCGAAAATATTGGCACCATTAGTACCCCTTTTTAATTTAAGAAATTCCAAAAATATCTTAAGTCAATAATCTAAAGAACAATTTGTTTTTTTTAAAAAAACTACAATAGTAAAAGTAATTCTATTAAATTTCACTTTACGTTGGCAGGCATTCGATTTCTTCCAAGCAGTAACTACTTCAAATAAATTTATTTCTATTCAACCCAGTCCAGGAGACAGGACACTAGTGCGTGTGTGTGTTTTTATCCCGATTTCATTCCTGTTTTTTCCAGGGGAAAGGATCGAATCAGAGAAAAAGTGTTGCAGAAGCGATGACTCGGAAAAATTTAATCCCTTAGGGTGATTTGTCTTTTCCCTTTCTTTTGAATGAAAACATTTTTATTTTCCTTTGCGAGAGGTGTCGTACCATCCCAGACTGATCATGATGTATTGACAAAATTCTCTCATGCCATTACATTCCATTGTTTTCACCTCCTCCTGCTGTAAGACCCCGTATTTCTTTATTTTGGAACTACGGCGTCTTAAGGGTTGTGTTTCTTTTATTGGGACTTCATCCTAGAGAGTAGCCGACGGCGTTCCGGGAAGAGGAAGATTTCAGGAGCTTGTATTCCCCTGATCCCTTCCAAAAACTAATTTTCGAAACCTACCCGTTTAAAAGATAGGATTTTTTTCTTTTTTCCTTGCTTTGTTTATTTGGAACGGGATGGAATTGGTTGGATAAAATATAAGTTGTTTCATATGACTCGCTGTAATGTTGAAGAAAATAAGTTATCCAGTTCATATTAAAACAATACTGAATATCTTTCAGGGAACAATTCGTGAATGACTCTTTTGTTGGAAATTCTAAAGGAAATCGTTGCTTTTAAATTTTCGATATTTTTACTAGAGCACTTTTTTTCTGTTTCATTTTATCGTATAAAATAACTGACATTTATCCATTAAGTTTCATATTTTTTGATACAAAATTCCCCGAATTTATTTCCAGTGAAGAATGATATAACAAGTTAATGGTTACCTAATAATCGATATAAGAAACCAGAAGTACTGAAGAGTACTTTAATATTTTATACAAATAAAACAGAGCAACAAAACAGACATGGAGATCGGTGTTTCCAAACCAAATATCACTAAGGACAGGAAAACTATTTTAGTGTCTTACTGCAGTGCTTCTCAAATTTTATATATTCCATTCAATGAAATAAAAAAAACAAAAATATGTGTTTTTTGATTGAAATGTGGCATTTCAACGTGTTCGAACACCTTAAAAAACCATAAACAATCCAATGATTTCTCTGAGTATATTATGTTCTTAGAAGAATTTTTTTAGGCCTTTACTATGTCCTCAGCACAGATTTAAAAACGATTTTAAATCCTTGAAATACGGTAAAATCCGGCGTATTAACGTCCTTTTAACACAAAAAATAAGATCGAAATTTACGTACAAAAATGAGAGTTTTAAAAATAAAAAAGAGAGATGGGCATAAAAATAATTAGACTTCTACATATATCGAAAACTGTTTATTTAAAAGAAATGACATTCCTTATGAATTTAAAGGGTTGTAGTTCAAGAATTATGCTATTTTTTTCTAAAGCTTATTATAATACATCAAATAAATGACTTCAAATATAAAAGAAGTCGCATTAGTGTTTAAATCTACCATAATAATCACTTTTGAGATGTCATTTAAAATATTAAAGAAAGTTTGTTTTCTACATGATGTAGGGAATGTTACGCAGAATTCTTAAGGGAAAAAATACTACATAAACTTTAAAAACTTTTTTTTTTTTTTGTCTTCAATGAATAAGAAAGCCTTACTTTAGAGTTTTACTAGGTTAACGCTCATAGAAGATTCAGTTTTACTTTTATATAATGTGAAACATTACGGGAAAAATATACATTATATTTTAAAAAATGTGAGTGGATATAAAAAAAAGTTTTTTAAAAATAAAAATGAAAGCGGAAGTTGATAAGAGATCATTCGTAAATTAAAATTTTAAAAGTTTAAGGCCAAGATGATATTTTCTAAAAAATAATCTTTACATCAGAATTTTAAAAAATTAATCTGCTTTAAAAGCCTTTGATAAATTTTTAAGCATTTTTTTCCAATGTATAATTCATTGTTTTTGAAATAAGATAAAAAAAAAAACGAATTTGATATAAACGTTTAAGGGTTAAAATATAAGAATTACAAAACCATCAGTAAAATCTAACATAAATAATTCATATAAATCCAAGAAGATAAATATAAATTCTTAAAAATGAATAATTGAGTTCGTAGAATAATTTATACAAATATCTATCGCTTTCTTTTTTATATTTCTATAAAGGATATTTGAAGCGTGTGTTGTCAGTATATTTTAAATACACCAAGACATATTCATAAATACTTTTTTGAAACATAGTTTTAATTGATAAAATGACTTTTAATTATAACTAAGTAAACCTCGTTTCATGATTTCCTAATATTTTTAATTTTCCAAGTAATTTTTAAATATGTAAAAGTTATCTAAATTTAACCGTTCCTTTTTAAAAACCCATAAAAATGAAGCACTCTAGTCAAAATTTAAAATTTTGTAGTTCTATCTAGAAATTAATGAAAAAAAATATCACTTGCATCAGAAAAACTCGGAATTTTCAAAACATCAAAATAATGAGTCCAATTATATAAATTTGTTTGAATTAAACTGCAATGTTTCGGACTTTTTC
>BMAO01016249.1:0-37968 GCA_019973975.1 Trichonephila clavata | reverse complement strand
TCCGAACTCTTGCAGAAATTGATCCCAATTAGTGTGATTATCCGCGACAAAACTCGAAATCATTTTTAAAAGAGTGCGATTAACTCTTTCTGTTTGATTAGCTTGTGGACGATATACCACAGTTTTAACGTGTTTTATGTTCAACCTGCGACATACTTGCTCAAAAACTTCGGATATAATTTGGGGGCCGTTATCGGTGACTAATTTTACAGGAGCTCCATAACGCGCAATATAATTCTCAAAAAATGCATTGGCAATTGCTTTAGCCGAAGCTTTCCTTAAGGGAACTATTTCAACCCATTTAGAAAAATTATCTGTAATTACTAAAATAAATCTATAGCGTTCTGGACTAGTTGCAGGGTATGGGCCTAACAAATCTAAAGATACGATTTCATTCTGAAAATTCGTCACTATCGGAATTAACTGACCAGCTGGTAATCCGTTTTTATAATTGACTTTTTGGCATTGGTCGCAGGTTGCTACATATTTATAAATGTATTTCCTCATGTACGGGAAATAACACGCGTCTTTTAATTTTAAGTAGGTTTTCTTTTTGCCTAAATGGCCTGCCATCGGCGAGTCATGGAATTCTCGCATAACATCTTTACGTAATGTTTTAGGTATAAATACCCTTAATTCACCTAGTGTGGTTGTATATTTTGCATAATATAGCAATCCATCAACGATTTTAAAGTCATGGAACCAATTTCTACAGATTGATTCATTAATGGAACTATCGTCCGGATTTTCCAAATACTTCATGATGTAACCTAGCTCCGGGTCATTTCTCTGTTCCTCTCTCAACTGTTCTCTAGACGATAATACTAACGATCTAATCACCGCACAAGACACCTTTGGTTCTTCATTACTTTCTAACGGGTTTCTAGACAACATATCAGCCACTAAATTTTGCGTACCTGGGCGATGTTCGCATTCTACATTAAAATTTGCCAACTTAAGCGTCCACCTTATCATTCTAGACGACAAATTCTTTCCATTCGTTAATTTGGTAAGTGCAGCATGGTCTGTTATCACTTTAACCGGCAAGGATCCGAAATACGTGCGATATTTATTTAATGCCCATATAACAGCTAAACATTCACGTTCCCTCACACTATAATTCCTTTCTGCTCGGTTTAAAGTTCTCGAGGCAAACGCCATAGGCCTATTATTCTGTGTCAATACTGCTCCTACCCTCACGGAGCTCGCATCCGTATAGAGTTCAAAAGGTTGGGAAAAATCTGGTAATTGTAACACTGGAGCTTCTGTCAGTGCTTTCTTAATACGATCAAAGGCTTCCTGCGCTGATTCCGACCAACGGAACTTAGAGTTTTTTCGTTTTAAATTATATAAGGGTACACACATGTCTGCGTAGTTTTTAATAAACTTTTGATACCAACCCGTCATTCCTAAAAATTTTGCTATTTGTTTTGCAGTTTTCGGAGGTTTCATTTCAATAATTGCTCTTACCTTCTCCTCATCTGTTTTAACTCCTTCTTTATTAATAACTATACCCAAATAACGTAATTGTTCCCTCGCGAAATGACATTTCTCGCGATTCAACGTCAAACCAGCCTCCTGCAACAATCTGAATACTTCCCGTAAGTGTTCTATATGGCTTTCAAATGATGGAGACGAAATAATCACGTCATCCATATAACAATGGGCAAAACGCCCGAGGACTGGCTTGAGGATCATCTCTATGGCCCTTTGAAAATTTGGAGCTGCCCCCGAAAGGCCAAATGGCATGCGAGTAAATGCAAAAGTACCATTTTTTGTAACAAACGCCGTCTTATGAACATCTTTGGGGTCTACTGCCATCTGAAAGTATCCGCTGCGTAAATCAAGTGATGTCATAATTTCGGTGTGCGGAATATTAGTGATCAAATCATCAATTATTGGTAGCGTATATCGCGGATATCTCGTGATCGCATTTAACTTCCTATAATCTATTGCCAACCTATAAGCTTCTGGGTCATCTAACGGCAACCCGTTTTTCTTCCGACATAAAACAACTGGAGACGCGTAGGGCGATGTTGTTGGAACTATTGTTCCATCACGTAACATTTTCTGAACATGGTAGTCGATTATACCCTGTTTGACCCTGTCATAGCGATAAGGTCTCGAAAAAACAGGAGGACTATCACCCGTGTCAATTTCGTGACAAAACACATGTGTCAGACCAGGCTTAAGTGAAAACAACCCATGAAATTCCTTAAACAAAATCTGCAATTCCTGTTTTTGTTTTGAATTTAACTTAGTGTTAGATAAATCTATCTGAACCGGTTCGTCCGAAATTGCCACTTTTTCCATTTGCGAATACGGAATGATTAACGATTTTGACAGAAAGTCCAAACTAATCTTTGCATGTGACATAAAATCAATACCTAGGATGCATGGATATTGCATCTCAGCAATCACATGAAATTTCCACAACTTCGAAAATTCTCTTATTTTAATTCTCAACTCAACTGTGCCTAAATTTCTGCATTGTGACCCTTGAGCTGTAACTACTTCAGCTAACGATTTTTAATAGGACAGAAAGAAAAATATGACCGGTACGTTTTTTCTGAAATAAATGATTTTTCCGCACCTGTATCCCAGAGCGCTTTTAGAAATGTATCATGCAAAAGAATCGGCACATACGGAAGTTCAACTGGTGATAATCGCAATGAATTAATTTTAATTCTAATAGGAGGACTTGACTTAACTAGCGATCGTTTACCTCCCGCAACACGATCGCTTAGAAGTTTAAATTGGCATTTCTTTGCCTTTCGCTGTTGCAATCAACACGCCTCCAATTCTGCTTTGCTGAATCATCATTAGGACCCTTCCTAACCACCATCCTACGGTTCTGATACAGGTCTGTTCGCTGATTTGGCTGATTGTAGCTATTTCCTCCCTCGAATCCTTGATTTTGATAATTACGACGAGAAAAATTATTCACACCCCTGCCTAGTCCTCTTTGATCATTTTGACTATTTCCGACCCCAGTATCTCTCCAATTTCTATTATTCCTTCTTTCCTCAGGATTCCTACTCACATCCCAACTTCGACTAGCAAAATTATTACTCGAACCCTGGTTTTCCCTGCATCTATGACGTTCCTCATACCTGTCTACCAACTCTATCAATTGAGCTTTCGTTGTGGGATTTCGAACTTCTAAATAATCCATTATTTGGGGTTCTAGTCGCATTACTATGTGATCGATCAATTTTATCTCATCATAATTCAAATCCAAAGTTTTATGTATTTTTAACAGCTGAAAAATAAAGTCTGACGGGGCTTGACCTCTCCGTTGTTTTGATGAAAAAAACTGAGCTTCTAGATCTGATTTATTCCGTTTTACCGGAAAACTATCTGACAATTTCTTTTTAAGCGTTGCAAATGCAGTCTCTTCTTCATTTACATACTCGAAGCCTATCACTTCAAACCAGTCTATCGCTCTCCCAATTAAGGTATCCGACTACGTTGAAAATGCCATTTTCGGTCAAAAATCGCATTTCCTTTTTATTTTTCCATTTTAAAGTTCAAGCAATTAGCTTTCTAAATCTGTCTTTGTTTTGTCTGTGCGATAATTAGAAAAAAAGTTACAGATGTTTAAAATATTTTTACAGCTGTCATTCGAAACCGGAAGTGGTGAAATCGAAACCGGAAGTTGTCTGTTTAACATGCTTTTTACCGATAATTTTTGCAGTTTCAACCCATTATAATTTTAAAAACTATTTCTGACAATTTTTTTAATTATTTAATTGATGGGCAACAATTTCGATCTTTTAATTCGAATCTTGCGATTGGCAACATTTGTTTCTTCTGACCTCACATGTTTTTGTTTTGATTTGTGCCTTACGAATTTTGATCCTAAATTTCTTCTAAAAACTTAACTTTTTTCGATTTAATTGTACAATTTTTGATCGTTGATGGTTTCTATACATTCTACTTTTAAAAATTCAAGTTATAATGGTTCATAAAACTATAAAAATAACTTCTTGAAAATGCAACAGTGGACTGATAACAGTAGATTGGTAACAAAAACATTGGAAGTAGCAAATATTCAAACTTGTAATGAACAAAAACTGGATTCACTGAAGAATTTTTCACAGTGCAAAGAATGTTTTAATGGAACATTAAGAGGTTATGGAATATTTTATTTAAATATTTTGGGAAGTATGTTTTTCTCAATTTGTGTTTCTTCAATTGTTTTGAGAAGAATCTGTACCTGCATGAAGATTACTTGTTTGGACTGACTTCTAATGTGACTTTAAAATGCTCCAAATGTACTTTTATTGTCAATTTTTCAGCTACTAAAAAGCTTAAAAACCAAACTTTAATTAATTTGCAACTTATTTGTGGAATGTGAGTTATTGGAAGATGACATTTGTCTGCGAAAAAGTTACGTGCTAAGCTGAATATGTTATGCCGTATGGCAAAAAGAGCATATAGACTTTGTGAAAGAAATATCTTGGCTGCTGCTACATCAACGGCTAAAGATGTCATGAATGCTGCTGTGTTGGTTGTAAAAAGCATTACAAAATGTTCCAACACGTCAATTGGAGAATGTGGAATATCCGTTGACGACAGATACATGGACATTCTTCCCTAAAAGTTTCTATAGAAACTTTATCCATCGCCACTGGGAAACTTCCAGATTAGGAAATTATGTCTAAGTTTTGTAGAATTCTAAATGTCTAGTCGAACATGCGTGTTCCTGCATTCATCTGGTATTTACTTCAATCATGGAATCTGTTTGTGCGTACAAAATCTTTGTGTGATTTTATACCACGAGATCTTAAAACAATGTTGATTTCTATGGTGTGTGATGGTGATGCCCAAGGATACATTTTAGTTAAAGATCTATTTGATGTCAACAGTGTCATAAAATGAGTGCCTAATATACTTCTAAGAAAGTGTGAGTATTCGGCAAAGAAAACTTAGAAAAAGCCAGAAAAACCTCGGTGGGAAAGAAAAACTTTCCAGTGTTATGATTAATAAAATTCAAAACTATTATGGCAGTAACACCAATCACGTCAAAGCTCTGCTAAGTGCGGCATTTTTTCTCGGTGGCTCCATCAGAGAGATACCCATGTATGCACCATGCCCAAATGGAGCTGAGAGCTGGTGTGAGTATCAATGAAGAATAGCCACCGGAAAAAATATATATAAATAAAGGTGTAAGCCTTTCCATGAAACTTTTAAATATTGTTAAACCTGTGTATACAAAGTTGTTTGATAAGCAGTTATTATAAAATTGCCTCCACGGTGTGACACAAATGTAAACAAATCATTTAACGCGTTTTTTCGGCAAATTGTTCTGAAAGAAACTTTTATTGAGCTGAAAACATTTTCTTTGGGTACCCATATTGCTGTCATTATTTTTAACAAAGCTTTTATTTGTTTGTTTGAAAGCTTTTGGCATAAATGCAAATTATTATACACTGCGTGATGACAGATTTCTTGCCATCATTCGCACAGTGACTCGAAACAACATTCTTTGCCTTTTTAAAAATCAGCCAGAAAAAAATATAGGGCCCAAAGAAAGTTAAAATTTAATAAAATAGCAAGGAGTGGAGGTGTTAAATATAAATCATTAGAGTTTTAGTAATATACTTGTGATATTTTGTTTTGAAATTACATTTATAAAGTTTAAATGCATTTTTCTCAAAACTGTTTTTTTGTAAATTTCTTGATATTTCAAATGTGATATCTAAAGAGCCAATAGAGATACTTGTATGAAATTTTACACAAATGTTATTAATAGTATTATCTAGAGGTTGGACTAGCAGCTAAGAAATTGAACAATTTTTAGTGATTTTATAGTTGGATTTCCTTATAAAAGTATCGAAAATTTGAATGAAATTCATAGGTTGTAGCTTCGATTAGCTATAACTTTTGATTAAAAGAAAATAATTTAAAACTTGTAGTACAACCTCTAGAAATGTGTTTGAAAAATGTGCTGCAGCAATTTTTTTTGTAAAATATAAATTATTTTTAAAAATAGAGCCTTTGAAAAAATTTAAAAAATTAATTAAAATTTTATTAAAATTTCATTAAAATTTTAAATTTTTGTAAATTTTAATGTATGTATATTATTTATAACTGTGTTTTTTATCATAGTGCAAAAAATGAAATTAAAAATGTAAATATTTTAGTGAATTTTAGAAAAATAAAAAAATAGGTCTCCGAACGTAGTCGGATACCTTAAATGACCTTTTAAATACGCACATGATAGATTCGCCGGTATTTCATTGTAGGCTATATTGTCATCCATGTTAGAAATAAACTCAGACACATTTTCTTTACCCGAAAAAAATAACTCCGGCAAAACTCTAAATCCTGCACCTGCTCTTAATTCCGGTATTTCGTTTGGGCGCCAGTGTCGTAGTCTCTCACTACCCCTATGATTATTAACTCACCTTAGCACATTATCTAAATTCGGGTATGTTGGATTCATAATGAACAACTATTTAATTAATAAATCAATATTATTTATTAATCTTTCTTATGATAAAAATACACAAATATTAATCAATTTTTAAGAACAACAATTTACAGTGGAGTGAGATAAGAATTCAATTATGAACGACGGAACCCTAACTGAACTTACGGAGAATAACGCATACAATCAAACTACGCACTTAAATCTAATTTATGAAAATCACAGACCTGATATCTTTTTAAGGCAGGATTCTTTAATACTTGAAGGATCTAAAGAGCTGCTTCAATCCTTGATATCTTCAGTTCCGTCCGAACCGAACTAATGAACCTATTCTAATAATCTTCCTACGGCGAACAAACTTCACTAGTTAAACTAATCTCTCAGAATCACCTTCTTAATCAATCTCGTAGTGAACTCCTCTATCAAAACACGTAGTCATCCTCTTCTCTTCATTCCATTTCTCCCTTTTATATCTTTTTCGAACTCGCTAAACCCGAAACTATCTTGTTTGCATAAGTCACACTTTTTTAGCTCTCAGCGGGGATTGGTCAAAATAAATACACTCTCAAAAGAATTGAGAGAAGGTTAGTGAAACGCGTAAGCACCCGTCACAACTTCATTATCCTTAATTTATGGACATGAGTGTATATGAGATCAGTGGTGCGATATATGTGATTTCTGAAGGATGACATGCTTTGAAATTGCAAAAAAGTATGATAACTCAACCATTGGCGATATCTGTGAAATAACACTCACTTTGAACAATCTCCGATGCAAATGGAATTATTCAACTTTGAAATTAAATGAAACTCTTTTTACTGTGTGCTCTTGGAGAATCACCATGCACATGTAAATCTACTATTTTCTAGGGAGAAGGTAATATAACGCAGAACTCCATTACAAATAATATTCAACTTGATGTTGTGACGTTTGATTAAATAATGGTAGCGTGTTTGAAATATAATAATTTAGTTTAATTAAGTCAAAGCTGTTATTTACATTAAGGTGACAGAACACCTTTAAAACTCAATTTTCGGTCAAAATATCGATTTTTCGTTTTTGATCAAATATTAAAATTCAATCTTTTATCTTTCTAAATCTGTAAAAATTTTGTTTCTAGCTTAATTAGAAGTCAAGTTACAGCTTTTTTAAAATTACTTGATCATGAATTTCTCTGACCGGAAATGCCTTTCTGCTAACCGGAAGTGGCCCAAATTGTTTGTTTACGTTTCTCTTTCATGGTATATGACATGAAATATGAAAATTAATATACAAATATTTTGTCAGAAATTAAAATAGAATATTTGAGAATAAATATAAATGTATTTAGAAATACATTTTTCCTTTTTTATGTATGAAATCTGGCATCAAATTTGTTGTTTAGTGACTTTGTTTACATATATGTTTGATTTTCATACTGAAAGAATCGACAGCGTAGAAAGTTAAAAAATAATTCTATTCTGTTTTATTTTTGCTTGAAAATGGTAAAAGTATTGCTAGAAAGCGTAAGAGACAATTTTTTGGAAATAAATACACAAAAATTTCCGAAAATAACAGCAATTCAACACCTGTTCCTGAATGCACTGCTAGTTCTTCAAGATTGGGAAATGAGAGTATGTCAACTGCAGAAGAAATGCCTGGTCCTCTGTTTGGTAACAGAATCATTGATCTTGAGCTTATTGTGGATGCATTTTCTAAACTTTGCTGCCCAAAATGTTTTGCTGAAAAAGTAGAGCTTTTTGAGGATTCCATGTATGGATTATGCTCTCATTTTACACTAAAATGTAAATGCTGTGACTTTTCTTTGCATTTGCTTCATCAAAAAAAGTTGTAAATGCACCAGTCATAAATACCAGGCTAGTATATGGTATGCGGCAGATAGGCAAGGGTTTTGCGGGTGCATTTAAATTATGCTCAACATTAAATTTGCCTCGACTGAGAGAGAGACAAAAACTGCTTTCAAAAATCAGGAAGCAAAGCCTTTAAAAGTGGTTCAGGAAGTAGCTGAGGAATCCATGAAAAAAGCTGCTACTGAAATTGCGGATATAAAACAAAATTTTTCATCTGATTTTGTAAAATGTGGCATATCTGTGGATGGCACATGGCAGCGTAGAGGCTATACGTCTATGAATGGTTGTGTTGCTGCAATATCAGTTGATACTGGTAAGGTGTTAGACGTAGAAGTTATGTCGTCCTACTGTCCTACATGTAAGAGACTTCAGACTATGCCAAGAAACTCTGAATATGAGTCGTCAAAAGCCGACCACATATGTCAGTGTAACTTCACGGGATCTTCGTCAAAAATGGAAATTGTGGGGGCTTTACGAATATTTCTTCGTTCAGAAAAAACCGCAGACTTCAATACACGCAATATTTTGGCGATGGTGACTCAAAAGCTTTCATGAGTGTGAAAGACACTTATGGAATGAACAGTGTGACAAAGTTTGAGTGCATTGGCCATGTACAAAAGAGAGTGGGCTCGCGTCTAAGAAAGCTAAAAACAAAAACTAAAGGACTGTCTGGTAAAGGCAAATTAACTGATAATTTTATCGACCGACTTCAAAATTACTACGGAATTGCTGTATGCAGTAATGTCGGTAACTTAAATGCCATGCAGCAAAATGTAATTGCTGCGTTATATCACTGTGCATCAAGTGATAAGAAACCGATGCATGGTCAGTGCCCAATAGGGAAAGACAGCTGGTGTTATTTTCAGCGGGGGGTGGCAAATGGAACAAAATGTACCACAAAATATGCTGGTTTATCAAATGATGTTTTAAATAAAATTAAACCAGTATATTTAGAACTATGCGACAAACAGATATTAAGTAAGTGCTTACATGGACGCACGCAAAATGCAAATGAGTGTTTTAACGGAATAGTCTGGCAAAAAGTTCCGAAAGAAGTATTTGTTTCGCTCAAAACAATTAAATTTGGGTCGTATGATGCTGTTATACATTTCAATGAGGGATTAAATGGGTGCCTCAAAGTTTTTAATAAGATGAATATTGAAAATCCTGGGGTGTTTACCTTACGGGGATATAAACATTTAGATAAATGCAGAATCCGTGAATCGATTCATAACGCAGACCCCAAAACAAAGAAACATAGGAAAATTTTAAGAGCCCTTAAAAAGAAAAAAAATATTGTTTTAGAAGTTAAAGATGGAGAGAATTATAAATCTGGTGCATTTTAATAAGAAAGTAAGTGCTTTTCTTGTAATCAGATTAGTTTAATGTTATTTTTGTCGTTTTCTCAAAATGAGTTTTTTTACATTTTTTCTTACCGCAAAACACAATATCTCAAAAAGTTATGCTTGGATGAAATAAAAATTTTATATATATGTTTTTTAAATACTAATACAGGGAATAGACCTCTCTTAAGATTTTATGTTGAGTAGAAATTTTTTTATACAGCAATAAAGTGAAAATTACAATAGCTTTTAAAGAAAATTTCAACGTTAAGAAGCTCGAAACACAATAGCTTCTCACGTAATTGTTATATTACCAAAATAAGTGTCTATTCCCTAGATAAGGTTGTATGCTATATTATTCAATTTACAAAATGTCAATATATTTATTTTATTTTCAGTTATCATGTTTTGCGTAAAGTCTTATTTTTGCTTATTTTTTCATAAAATACCCCTTTCACAGAAAAAATGTGCACTAATAAGACTTTACTTGGGTGTTTTTCTGATTTTAAAGACCCATAAGGTCATAAAATATGCATTAACAGGCAAAATTCAGGTTAATTCAAAAAATTTTCTTCGAAGGTGTTCTGTTACCTTAATATACAATTTTGCACTATGAGATGACTTTAGTGTTCCAAAATAATTTTGTGAGGGAGGGATCTTGTTGGTGTCTGTTCCATGCGAAGTTTTCGCTCTCGACTCTCTTCTCTCACGGCCCTTTGCGGTCTCCGTGGTTCCATTCTTGGCGCGTCCTCTTTCACTCCCCACATCCGGTGGTGGCGAAATGCTTCCTTTCGGGTCAAAGGTTGCAGGGGCTAATTAAGACCCGTCCGTCGCAGTATATTAGCGACTGCAGGTGTTTTTGCACGTGTGGTCATCATTCTTCTAAAAACTGATCCGGCCGTGGGAAGCAAGTCCCAGATGTCTCAAAGGGGGACGCACAAACGTCACAGCTTTTCCTCCCCTTCGTAAAGAAAAGTTCAGGGTCGATGATGGTAACCGAGGTGACTGACCTTTGGAGTTGTCGGACACACAGGGAAAATATTCCCTTGAATAAGTACTACCATATTTCTGAGTTGTAATTAAATCTAATAAACTTACAATTAAATTCGAAATGCTTACCGCGAGTGAGTGTTCTTGCAAGGGAACTTACACAAATGCTAATCACAAAAGAATAATCATTACAAATATAAGAAGTATTCATATCAATAAAATGTTAAACACTTATACACAGTACTTATTAAAATCATAATAAAAAACATGTTGCTATAATATGCTTAAGGTACCATCTTACACATAAAACATTCTTCACAATATTCTCATTAACGGGTAATACTAATGAATAATAAGACATATCCATAATAAAACCAAGGTAGAACACATATTAAGCAATTTAATACTATTACATTCCATATGTGGACCCTTTTAACATACATATCCATTCAAAATTAATTTCAGTATTAGTAATAAACATTATTTATACCGACAATTACTAATCATTAGCAAATACACATGATTGACACTATTTATTAACTATTTGCAATTAACAATATTCCACAACTAATAATCACGACAAACAAACATGACTATCAATTCCTAATTATCGATCATTGATCTGCTGAGACTATATGCATTTTTATGACTTTTACCCGATCGATGTACAATTCTAAAAAATTATATGGTTGCAATGCCAAAGCCCATTGCATTAATCTAGTGTTAGAACTAACGTTTTTATTTAACCATACTAAAGGGTTGTGATCCGTCATAACTAGAAATGAATTTCAATCCAAATAATAATGTAACCTTTTAATTGCGAACACAATACTAGCACATTCCTTCTCGGTCGTATAATAACGTTTCTCAACATCTGAAAATTTTTTACTCAGATAAAGGATTGGGTGCTCCTTTCCTTGGTCATTTAATTGAGTTAACACCACCCCCATGCCATAATCAGAGGTGTCTGTTTGAATTATAAACTTCCGTTTAAAATTTGGCGAGTACAAGACAGGCTTATTAGTTATTTTCTTTTTTAAATCTCGGAATGCATTTTCACAGTCAGTTGTCCAATTAACCTCCCGCGTCTACCTTCAGCTTTAGCGCATCTGTCAGAGGTGTAGCTATTACCCAGAACTGATTTATGATATATAAATCAGTTCTCGGTGATATATTTATGATATATAATACTGTAGCGCCCCGCTAAACCAAGAAACGTCGTATATGTCTTTTTGTACGAGGGGTAGGGAACTCAAGAACAGACTGAACTTTGACCTCGGAAGGGGTGCGATACCCCTGACCCACCATATGACCTAAGAATTTGACATTCTGTTGTGCAAACTTACATTTAGAGGGTTTTATTGTTAATTGAGATCTCCTGATTCTTTGCAGGACTATTTCCACATGTTTAAGGTGTGACTCCCACGTATCCGAAAACATAGCGATATCATTTAGATAAGGGACAACGAAATGCTCTAGACCGTTTAGTAATTCCGCCATGAGTTTACTAAAGAAATATGGAGCATTCTTTAATCCGAAACTCATTCTTAGGGGTCTGTAAGTACCAAAACTAGTACAAAATGCTGCGTATCGTTGTGCAGTTTTACTCAAAGGAATTTGCCAGTACCCTTTAGATAAATCTAAAACGGTAATAAATTTAGCGGAGGAGACCTGTTCTACGCGTTCTTCGATGTTGGGTAGAGGAAAGTACTCCGTTCTAATAATTCCGTTTAATTTCCGATAATCGACACAAGGTCGAGGATCCTTGCCAGGTACCTCAACTAAAATCATAGGGGACACATAATCCGATTCTCCTACCTCAATGATTCCTAATTTTAACATTCGATTAATTTCGTTTTTTAAAATTTCATTTTGTGGGTGCGACATTCGGTACGGCTTCGTTCTAATTGGCTTATCGTTAACCAACTGGATCTCGTGTACAACCAGATTAGTTAAACCGGGATCGTTTAAGAAACATTTAGAATGTTTATTTAGTAATTCGCGCAGCTGATTGATTTGCGCGTCTTGGAGACATTTGTTTAACTCGCTAGCCTGGATGACATCATCGAAATCATAAACGATGGAATTGTTTTCTAAATATGGGATTTCGAAATCCTGGTCTGCGAGAGATTGGTATGCTTCATCGGTAATTTTTAAGTTAACAAAATGTTCCGGCCTTTTATAATACGGTTTTAGCATATTTATATGATAGATTTGAGAGGTTTCTCGTATGCCGGGAATTTCTACCAAATAGTTCGTTTCGGAAATTTTATTTAAAACCGTCCCAGGACCTATCCACTGTACTGCTAATTTATTCGCTCGAGATATAGCCAAAACAAGTACTAAATCTCCATCCTTAAATTCGCGTTTTACTGCATTCTTATCATACCAAGTTTTCCTCTTAATTTGCATCTCTTCCATTTTATCTATAGCTACCTCCTGACACCTTTGTAATCTATTAATTAACTTAAACACATATTCAGTGACGAGATCATTTTCTTCTTCCGGTTCCATCCAATGTTCCATTACTAATGTTTCTGGAGTCTGCAAATTTATCCCATACACTCTCCCCCTGTACTCTCGTGAGTTATAGTTTGCAACGCTAAAAGAATAGACGGAAGATGTTTGTCCCATTCGAAGCCAGCCTCTATACATAAGACTCGCAAGAGCCGTTTCAATGTTCGATGAAATCGCTCAATAGGGTTACTCTGAGGATGATACACAGAACTATGCCTGACAAGTATTCCGAATCTTTCAAAAAACTTGGTAGTCAGAGCATTAGTAAAAGAAGTACCCTGGTCACATTGTATTTCCCGCGGAAATCCCATGCGACTAAAGATATTTAACGGAGCATCTGTGACACTAACCGAACTGATATCAGCCACCGGGATAGCTTCAGGGAATTTTCATGACATGCATATGGCCGTGATAAGATATCGATTCCCATTAAATGTGATTGGAAGAGGCCCACATGCATCAATATTTAGCTTAGTAAAAACCCTGAATAACCGGGACCAATTTTAGTGGAGCTTTCTTTTTATCATTTGGCTCCCCAGCCCTCTGACACTGATCGCAAGTTTTTACGTACGCTTCTATATCGTTATAACAATTCGGCCAATAAAAATATCGGTTTAACTTGTCTTTAGTTTTCGTAACCCTCAGATGTGGGGAGGTTCCTTCATGACACAACGATTTAATTTTCTCATGGAACCTTTCTCGCACTACTATTAATTTAGCCACATTATCTAACTTATCCTCGCGTTTTTTGACGAGTAACACGTTTTCTAGAGAATAAGCCTTATTTGTGGCCTGCACCTGACTGACTGCCTGTGCGTACAATGATTTAACATCCTCGCTATTTTTTTAGCTTCAATTAACTCTTCTAGAGTAACTTTTAGCAGTTCTAACTCCAGAACATATTCCTGCAGTTCAGGGATTAAAATTTGATCCTCTGCATCCGAAGAAACAATTATAGCCTCATCTTCCCCTTTCCTATCGCTACAGCTATTAAACTCTATTTCTTTTCTAGCCACTATGGTTTGAGACCTTGTCTGAACAGCATTGACTACCTCAACAGAAAGAAAATCATAGCCTAAATTTTCTTTTATTAGTTCGGCCGTTTTGTTTCCGAGCAAATACCGACCATCTTGATCTAAATGCTTACCACAAACTGCTGCTTTAGTTTGCACCGTTCCGAAGTTTCCGGAAATTTCCATGACCGCCAAGGGTAAGCAAACCAATTCTGAGCTTAACGGTTGTTTTACCCAGACCTTTTCACCGGAGAAGGAAGAAGAATTAATGTATTTAGCACATACCAAATCTATTGTTGCTCCCGTATCCCTAAGTATATCTATTTCCTGACCATTTACAGAGCCCTTTGTTATATATGAATTAAGAAAATCCGAGTTTATATTTCCTTCAATATTATTGAGACTCCGTTGCTTTATTCCTATTTAATTTTGGGCATGCCGCCTTTATATGTCCGGGCAGGTTGCAATGGAAACATTTTTGTATCACGCGTCTTTCGAAAACTGTCCCCCTATCGCCCTCCGGAAGAGAAACCACTGGTTTAGGGGAAATTTCCCCGAACCTAGTCTTTTTCTCCTTAAACCCGGAGGTTGTCAAATTTCACTCGTTCCTGCTGAATTTATCCGCGGGTTTTGAATTTATTTTCCTGACATCCTCGTAGTTGTCAAAGAGTTCGGCTATTTGAGTAGATGATTTGAGATTCGCCCAATCATCTAAGAAATGTTCTCTCATACTAGCATACGCGCGTTTTTTTAGTTGGTCGACAACCATTAAATCTTTAAGGTCATCAAAGGACTCGATCTCTAGGTCGATTAGCCACTCCTCTAAATAGTTAGTCATTTCAAAAGTGAAGTCTTTCCAGGTACTATCCGATTTTTTTTGGTGTTGAACAAATCTCTGGCGAAAAACTTCCGGACTTAACTTAAATCGTTTGAGTAATAGTTTTTTAATATAGTCATAATTTTCTGCTTGTTCCTCCGGTTCGCGAGCAATGAACTGCACGATATCCAAAGGTAACAAACCTAATAAATGCCCTATCCAATCTGTTTTTTCAATTAAAGCCCTTTTAGCTTGACGTTCAAAAATCACCAAATACAAACTAATATCTGACTGATTTGGATTAAAATCTGGGATCAATTTTCTTAAATTTACATTCGAGGTTACAGAACGGGGATTTTTACAGTCGGTTGATTCATCGTTTACACTATGTCCGGATTCTATTTTAAATCTTTCTAGATCAAATTTTAATTGTAATTCTTTTTTGCCGCCCATCCGGTATAGTGGTCAGTGAAGCTGACTGCGGTGCCGTAGGAACTGGGTTCAAATCCCGGAGAAGACATGGATGTTTGTGTTGTAACTCTTTCTTCTGTCTGTGTTGTATGCCCCCGTGTTATACATTGCGTGGTGCACGGAGTTTATAAATGTTAAAAAAAAATTGTAATTCTTTCTCTTTCAAAGCGTGCTCCGCTAATCTCAAGGTCTGTGCTCTTTCTGATTCTGCAAATCTAATTTTTTCTGCTCTTTCCCATTCCACTTCAATTTTCCTATTTGCAATAATAGTTTCAAATAAATTTTTTACGAATTCCTCTTCGTAACCCTCACTGTTAGTGATTGCGGTTTTAATGGTAGTCATGGTTTAATGGACAGTCATGTTTGGCGTGACATCTACCCCTAATTCCTCTGCGAGTAGCAAAAATATCTTGGTTTTCCCTTTTTGCGAGAAAAGCCATTTTTGAACAATATCAGCACAATATATTTGTTAAAATTCACACAATATTATCTCTAGTATCACAATAACACTGGTCCCATGCAAACACAGAAACAACCAAAGAAAAATTTTAACTCAGTAAAATAATCAAAACTATCAAGAAACTTAAAAACACAATAAATCTTAAGCTAAAAGTTGCACACAATACTCGTATTTACAATTCTCTAGAACCACAATAACATTGTTCCCATGCAAGAAAAAACACTAAGTATCTCAAAATTTATAGTAGAAATTTTAGCAATGCAACTAATACAACTCAAGAAATACAACAGTACTCACCCCTTTTGAAGTACTATCTGCTGGAACTTGGGACTACCGAAGATCCGGTTGACATTTCTTGCTTTAAAGATGATTTCAATTTTCACTACACACAAAACGATATTTTCTTCATTGATGGGATAGCTTATCCACTATCAAATATCGGCCTTCTGAGAGAGAGAGAGAGAGAGTTGTTTTTTCTTTTCATTAAAGGATAGTTTATCCTTATTAGCCCAGTCATCTTAGTCAAAAAAAAAAACAGGGTCAACTGCGGAATGAGAGATAATAAGCTGAAAATTTGTACAGACCTTTATTTTGTCACTCTAAATGTTGTCTCAAAAGTCTCATAAAATCTCATGTCCGCGTCTTAAGATATTCAAGGTCAAAGGTCAAGAAACTCGTTTTTTTGCAAAAATTCTCGTTTCCAATGGCTTTAATGCTATTAAAATTTATTATAAATATTATAGAGAATAAAGTTTTCTATAACTTTAATTGAAACATTTTTTTGTACATCAAACCATTTTTGAGATAGAGGGCGCTGCACGTGCAACGCTTAGCTATCTACAGCATAACGCAAGGTTAACCGTTAGTCACATGATATAACACGCCGTATAAAGTCTATAAACCTTACAAATATATATAGTTACAAATATGTGGCATTTTTTATTAATTATTACATTGCATTTGTTAATAGTTTTCGTTAATCAAGTATATTTTTTAATAACCCTTATCTGTTCGAAGAATATTTCCTCATTTCCTGGTGGAATGGTTTTCTCGAACAGCTCACTAAATATAATAAGGATTTTTCTACTTCTCAGGTTATGTTTCTTCCTTTTATTGACCCTCCTGCCAGTAACGTAGACGCAATTTATACTACTTTACATTGTGCTGCAAATATTGCCAAGTTACATGGCCAAAAAACGTGTTTTTGATCAAACTCTCTACTCTAAAGTTCGTGATATAGTTGCTGCATCAGATGCTAACTCAAAATTTTCTAAGATACTTGTTAAATTAGGAGGATTTAATATGCTCATGTCCTTTCTTGGATCCATAGGATATATAATGGCCGGAAGTGGTCTCAAACAAACTCTAGGTAAAATATATGCTACAAATTCAGTCGATAAAATGTTAAATGGTCACGCTTATTCAAGAAGTATCAGAGGTCATATACATTATTACGACTTGAATTATCAATGATGATCTTCAGGGACATGAAGATTGAAGATTGTGTGTTAAATGAGTTAACTGAACAAATCAATTGCCGAAATGTTTCCTATGAATGTGTTGAAGAGTGTGTAGGTAACTCAAACTTATTTATTGATCCATTTCAGAATAAACTGAATGAATTAAAAGCTCGATGTCCTACAGCACAATTATGGGAACAAAATTTCGAAATCGTATCAATAGCATTTGATTTCTTCATTCGTGCTGAAATACTGGGACTTTTCAAAGAATATCTTAATGCTGTACAAAGAATGCTGCTGTATTTTCATGCTAGTGGTCATTTTTTGTATGCGACGTCTGCACATTTATATCTTCAAGATATGATCGATTTGTAAAATACAATGGATGGACAGACTTTTAAGAACTTTAAAAATGGATTCTTCACCGTGAAACGAACAGAGAAATGTAATTCTGGTACATGGACAGATATGGTTATCGAACAAAGTCTAATGAAATCTATGAACACAGAAAAGGGAGTATCTCGCTGTCGAAAGTACGCAAGAAAGTATTTTATGTAAATTGGCGTTTGCTATATGTAAGCTACAAATACAATTTGCGAGGAGATGGTGAAGTGTTATACCATTTCTTTAAACTCTACTGAACAGTACGTTAATGCTAAGGATTCAAAAGAGATAATACTGATGTAAGTAAACTAGTTGAATTGTTTACACTTCATAATCCCTTTCTAAATACGCAACAATTGGTGTCTTTAGCTTCTGTAATGGTTGGAAATTATCAAATTAATTGGCACAAACCGTATGAAATTGGATTAGAATCAATGGTAAAGATAACTGCTTTAAAATTTAATGAAATAAAGTTAAAACGATCCGATAAGGTTTTATCGCTTTCGATTGTCAACAAATATATCAAAATTAACAGTTGTAGAGTTTCAATTGATTTATTGCTACTCTTCCAAAGGATAACTGAAAGCAAGCAGTTTGAATGTAATGTTCAAGAATATCTTCAATATGAACTAAGTCCATATCCATCTCCTTTATTTGATAATTATGGCATGTGAAAAACCACGAAAGCGACATTATATGACAATATGACTTCTGTCGATTTCGACTTCGATGAAAATAATGTAACATACATTATCGATGGTGGGTTTCTTCTGCATCGCGCAGTATGGAGTAAAGACGATACTTTTTCAATATTTTAGATAAATACGTAAAATATTTACAAAAACTTTATGGTTCTGAAATTGTAGTTGTATTTGATGGATACTCAGACTATAGCAAAAACATACAAGCAATGGAACAGCTAAAAAGTACTGCTGCTTTATCAAAATCGAATGATGTTTGTTTCAACGAAACAATGATAGTATCAATTAGCCAAGAGAATTTTTTGTCGAATCGATGTAATAAAAATAATTTCATTAACATGTTGATTGGGAAATTAGAATCTGTTGATATCACGATAAAACAGGCAAAATATGATGCAGATGTTCTTATTGTAGAAACAGCTATTGGAGAATTGGAACATCACAGGACTCCCGTCATAGCAGGGGAAGATATTGATTTGCTCGTCATTTTAATTGAACGTACTCAAGCGCATCAAAAAGAAGTGTTCTTTAAAAAAGTTGGCAAAGGGAATGTTAAAACTCAAATATACTCTTCCAAAAGTTTTGATAAATATCCTCATTGTAAAAAGCACATTTTGTTTCTGCACGCATTTAGGGGCTGTGATACAACATCTGCATTTTTTAAAAAAGGGGGAAAACTTTCATTAGAATATTAGAGAATCTTCCGAACTTGGATCAACTAGCTCAAGTATTCCAAGAAGAAAACTGTCCTGTACAAACATTACATGAAAATGGATTACGAGTCTTGTTGGAGATATACAATGCTCCAAAATCTGAAAACAATATTGATAATCTACGATATATATATACTCAATTCATCAAGTCAACAAAGCTCAACAAACCCGTGCAGTTATCCAATCTTCCACCAATAAGTGCAGCGGTTCAGCAACACATTATCCGTGCATATTATCAAGTTCAAACTTGGCTAGGGAATGATTTAGAACCCCATTAATGGGGTTGGATTCTGCGGAAGGAATTCTTGGGACCGATTACGACAATATTACCGCCTGCTCCAGGTGAATTACTCAATACCATATTTTGCAACTTCAAAAATGGTAGTGGTTCACGCTGTGGATGTAGGAAATCGGGGTTGCAATATTCTTCAGCTTGTGGCGAGTGTAATGGGCAAGCTTGCTTCAATGCTTCACGATACGAGAGCGATCTCGATGAAGATTGTACTTTTGATTCCGAAATCCTTCAAAGATTTGGAGAAAAATATCATTGACAACGAAAATAATGAGAATGAATTGCAAATTTTCGAGTGATCGAAAGTCAATCAAAAATAAGAGATAAAAAATTAACATTCATGTTCGTCTTATAATTAAAATTTTTGTAAAACTTCTTTACATTCGAATTTCGATTGTAATAATTGTATAAAACGATATTTTTAAGTAAAAATATAATTAAAAATTACTTACTTTATTTTTTTCTACTTTAAATGTAACTAGTATATGTAATAATAGAATATAATTAAAAAATACTTTAAGCATATCTGTTAACAACTTTTGAACTACACGAACAGTGTAGTTCAAAAGTTAGTTATAAAAGAAACATATACTTGTTTAATGAAATCTATTACTAAATGTGAAATAATAATTAATAAAAAAGCCAAATGTTCATAACTATGTATATTTTTAAGGTTAATAGACTATATACAGCGTATTATATCATGTGACTAACGGTCGACCTTGCATTCTGCTGTAGATAACTAAGCGCTTTGAGATTCAGCGCCCTCTATCTCAAAAACGGTTTGATGCATAAAAAATGTTTCAATTAATGTTATAGAAAATTTTATTCTCTACAATATTTATAATAAATGTAAATAACATTAAAGCCATAGGAAATTAGATATTTGCAAAAAACCGAATTTTTTTACCTTTGACCTTGAATATCTTAAGACGCGGACACGAGATTTTATGAGACTTTTGAGACAACTTTTAGAATGCCAAAATAAAGGTATATACGAGTTTTCAGCTTATTATCTCCCATTCCGCAGCGAAACCCTAAGATGACTGGACTATATTTCCAAGCTCAGTCGTCCAAGTTGTTTTTTCTTTTTTCTGAAGGATAGTTTTATCCTTATTTCCAAGCTCGGGTGTCCAAGTTGTTTTTTCTTTTCTCTGAAGGATAGTTTTATCCTTATTTCCAAGCTCGGGCGTCTTTTCTCCGTGCGGTTTGCAGAGCGCCCGTAATAAACCAGAATCACCAAATCACCTCCTTTCACGGGTCCGGTAATCTCTATTTTTTTAATCCCACCGCTGCCACCACTTTCGTTGATGCTTTGACGTTTGATTCAATAATGGTAGCGTGCTTGAAATATAATAATTTAGTTTAATTAAGTCACAGCTATTATTTACATTAATATACAATTTTGCACTATGAGATGACTTTAGAGTTCCAAAATAATTTTGTGAGGGAGGGATCTTGTTGGTGTCTGTTCCATGCGAAGTTTTCGCTCTCGACTCTCTTCTCTCACGGCCCTTTGAGGTCTCCGCGGTTCCGTTCTTGGCGAATCCCCTTTCACTCCCCACATCCGGTGGTGGCGAAATGCTTCCTTTCGGGTCAAAGGTTGCAGGGGCTAATTAAGACCCGTCCGTTGCAGTATATTAGCGACTGCAGGTGTTTTTGCACGTGTGGTCATCATTCTTCTAAAAACTGATCCGGCCGTGGGAAGCAAGTCCCAGATGTCTCAAAGGGGGACGCACATACGTCACAATGTGTATAACCAATTTTCTTCTGTTATTGAAAGAATTTTTGAATTTCCCGTGGGTACATCATATAAGAACAGGGTGATTCATAATTTCTTCCGGGGTTTCGAAATGCAGTTGTAAGAAAACTCAGCATAAAACACATTTTAATGAATACAGAAACAATTCAAGTTTTATTTACACAAGAAACATTACACAAGAAAAACGAGACTAATCAAAAATAAATCATTGTACTTACAAAATCAGTTCTTCGGGACATTTTATATAACCTTCAAAGTAGTCCCTTTCAGGATTCACACACTTCTGTATTCGGTGCTCCACTGCTGGTAACAGTTCTGGAACGAAATTTTTGGAAGGCCCTTCAGGAGATTTTCCGTTTTTGCCAGAACCTCTTCAACTAATGTAAAATAGGTTCCCTTTAAGCAAAATTTAACAGTAGGGAATAAAAAAAACATTTGGAGTCAAATCAGGTAAGTAAGGTGGATATTTCATCATAGTAATATTTTTGCTGGTCAGAAACTGCTTGAGAGATAGGGCTGTGTGAGCGGATAAATTTTCTTGGTGCAAACTGCCCTCCACCATTCCACAACCTTTGATCTTTTTTTTTTCCTAAATTTTTACGATGTTTTTTTAGTACTTCAACGTACAGTATTGATTAACAGTCTGACCTTTAGGAACCCACTCAATCATTACAATTCCTATAATCTCGAAGAAGACAATTAACATTGCCTTCAATTTTGATTCTGATATGCGTGCATTTTGGAGTCTTGGGGATCCTGAAGATTTCCACTGTATTGACTAGCGCTTATACTTTCTGGGCCATACATTAAAAAGAACACGTTTCATCATATGTTACAATAGATTCCAACAAATTTGGCTCGCTAGCAATGCGCGTTCTAGCCTGTCAACAAACACATCTTTACGTCACTGTTTTTGGTTATCGGACAAAACTTTTGAAGAAACCTTCGCACAAATGTTCCTCATTTGTAATTCGTCAGTTAAAAAGCGTCGAATAGCTTCCCTATCCAAGTTAACCAACTCCTCCCCACTGCACGAACACTTAATCTTCAGTCACCTCGGATCTTAACATGAAATTTGGTATCATTTTGGTCTGTAATCGCTGACCTTGGGCACCCAGCATGTTCATCATCTTCCATACTGTTCCTTCGCTCTAAGAACCGCTTATGATATTCAAACACACGTGCAAGAAACAAAGTGTTTCATCTCCATAACCCTTAGTAAACATTTGAAATATTTCCGTGACTGTGATTTCTTAAGTTTCTCAAGAAACTTGATGTTTTGATTCGTTGTTCGGTTTTTACATTAAACGTTTTTCCGACCGAATGCAGTTGCACGTGTTCACTCAATGACGCAGTACTCATTAGTAGTGTGATCGGT
This sequence comes from Trichonephila clavata, assembly GCA_019973975.1. Classification (NCBI taxonomy): domain Eukaryota; kingdom Metazoa; phylum Arthropoda; class Arachnida; order Araneae; family Nephilidae; genus Trichonephila; species Trichonephila clavata. Next base: position 15,381 of record BMAO01016249.1, on the reverse strand, counting down.
TGAGTCCAAACTAGCCGCATCGATAGAGGTGTACGGGATGACGCCACCAAAACAGTTTTTGGCAACTCTACTCTTTTTCAAGTTACACACTTGGTATCGTTTTTTTTGTGTCACACCTCGTATCTTACGGATGTTCTATGTGGGGTCCAACAGCATACATCAATCCAGCTCTGCCCCACTCTACTCAATTATCGACGTTAGTGACAGAGCATCCCTTCACGCAGTTCTGCATGAACTGTCTTGTAAATTGATCCACGACATTTCGTACGAAATGCCCGCTGAAACTGATCCAGATTTTGCTAATTCTAAGATTTTTTCTGTCCCCCTGTGTGTGCAAATACCATTTTTTCAACTAGCTGCTTTCAGTGGTAGGGGAGACCGGGGCAAGATGACGAATACCTTAATTTTTCCGTATTTCACTAGGTAGCAGCATCAAACGAACACTACTGGTTCTCCTTTTGGCTGTTCGTTAAACAATAGTATAGACACGCTGAAATTGCCATTTTTCTGTTAGTGGAAGATTTGATTGTTTTCCGCTGCCACGATATAACTTTTATGTATGTGTAAATAAGCTTGCTACAGATACAGGTAAGATATATCGTTTCTCTTTAATATTTATGAGTAATTTGGTTTAAATACTACCTACTACCATGAATAAATATCAATTAATTGCCTTCTTTCATGGTAATGAGAACGAATATTTTTAAACAGACAGTCAGGGGCAAGATGACAATCCGAAACATGGGGCAAGATGACGAGTTCGTCATTTTGCCCCATGTTTCGGAATTTATTAAACTAACTATGTTGTCCATTCTATTAAATCCTGTAAACACTTGTTTATATGTGTTTTTGTCCACGTGGCTTTGTTCTTCCATCTCTTCTGGGTTTAAGGGATGCATCGGATTGGAAAAGGTCTCGTTCGAAATGGGGTGAAAAGAGGAAGACATTTTTGCCATACGCTAAGACGAATGCTTCTGAACTTGTAGAAAGAGCTTCACCAGGAACTGTAGGCCACTGTAGTGATAACGGCTGGAACAATGAGGGCACCTTTTTCTCTTTTTTGAAGCACAATTGTATTCATGTGAACCCAAGCAAAGAATCTCCTACTCTGTTGATTTTTGACAATCACAAAACTCATATAACTTTGCAAGCTATCTTATATTGCAGAGCGAAAAACATCATCGTGGTTGGGTTGCCACCCCACACATCATATCGTCTCCAGCCCCTCTTTGGATTATTTTTCGACCAATTAAAAACATACTATAGCCCAGCATGTGACAACTTTATGGTCGCTCATCCAGAACAAACTATCGCAGACAAAAATATTGGTGAGGTTTTGAGCATCACTTACTCCAAAGCAACTACAATTGGAAATGTCGTCGAAAGGGTTTAAAGAATGTGGGATTGAGCCTCGTAATCCTCTAGTGTTTAGCGAACATGACTATACTGCGGCAAAAACTACTAACCATGATGCTGTTGGCGATGAAACTGAGAATAATAGGGCTAATTCTCAGACCCTAGTAGTAGAAAACCAACACATAAACCCTCCAGAAGAAGCAGAACTTACGGAAAATGCTGATTCCGATGCACCAAAGAAGCCTGTTAGCGTTTTTTTTAATTTAAAACCATTGTCTAAAACAACATAATGTGAGAAAAAAAGAAAAAGCAAAAAACTGATCTGTAGCATTCTTACAAGCACACCCATCGTAGAAATGTTAGAATAAAGGAAAAAGCAGAAGGAAGAACAAGAAGTTTTTTAAAAAAAGAGAGAAAAGAAGCTCGTGAAGCTAAAAAGGGAGTAAAAAAGCTCAAACTAAGTTCCCGTAGGCCTAAATCAATAAAATCCCAGGCCAAACATTCCAGTTGCATCAACTTTAAAGGACGGTGTTATAAAATGGCCTGCTTGTGAAGAGGAATATTGTAATCTCCATCAGAAGAAAGGATCCAGTGCTGTAAATGAAAAGAGTGTTGGCATGAGAAATGTTCCAATTATGAAAATGGCATTTTTATTTGTGACTATTGTTAGGTACACAAATAAACGCTTCAGCATTACATTACAATGCATTACGCTTAGTTTGATACTTTGTAAGATCTAAAAACACAGTTATTATTGGTTAAACCATGAAACATATTCAAAAGATAAAATATGTTCAACCTTTTTCAGTGTAGTCATCTTGCCCCGAGGCCAAAGTCATCCTGCCCCAGTACTGGGGCAAGATGACGATTTGTTAAGGTTAGGATAAAATAAAGTTATTGTTTGAGCATGCGCAGTGGGCACCGCCTGGCGGTGATTAAGTGCATTAAGAAAACGAGTGTTGAGTTTCTCAGTTAGAGTGTGAGCGGGAGATCGGACGAGCGAGAGCGAGAATTACGGTGCCCATCGCAGTGTTCCGACATACGCCCCGAGCAACAGAGAAAGAAGAGAAATAAAGATGTTTGTTACCAACGTAGTCGTATTTCTGAGTGAGGGAGAGAGAGAGAGAGAGAGAGAGAAACACATAGGGACCTCTACCCAACATTGAGTGGTCCGTCCAACAAGCCGGAGAAGAGAACATCCAAGATGCCGTGAATAGTGGTCTTTATGTTTTTTTTATTATAATAAATTGAGGACTAAATTAACTTTAGAAAAAAGTTTAAGAACTGCCGCAAGGAAGATCTTCGTATTATTGCTCTTGAACTTGGTGAGACTCTTTCTGAAAAAGTAACCATTGTTGAGTTAACTGAAATTATTAAAGAAAACTAGCTTTCATGACCCGGCGTTGCACGGGTTTTCTCTACTTTTATAAATTTTCCGTTCTCTTCACAAAATCAGCATGACCAATATTCTTTTTCGAAGTAACTTTGGCTTCTATGTTTTTTCCTCTCCTCTAAGCCCGGCGTTGCACGGGCTTTTACCGAGTGTATAACTTAATCCCCATGAGAACTTCCTCTTTCCCTCATGATGCCAGAACTTCTGTGTGGGTGTGTACACGTACGATGCGAGTGCATGGCCCGGCATCGCTCGGGCTTTCTCGTTCAACATTTTCCCTTCCCTTCAATAAATCAGCACTTCCAATATTCTTTTTCAAAATTAGTTTGACTTCCTTATTTCTCCCCCCCCCCCGCCTCACTTTGCCCGGTGTTGTACGGGTTTTTACCGAGTGAATTACTTAATCACCATGGGAATATCCTGTTTCCCTCAGGACGACAACACTTCTGTGTGTGTGTACGCGTGCAATGTGAGTGATTTCCAAAACAAAGTCATTAAATTTCCTATTCTCGAAATTTGTTAACTTCTTTTCGATGTGAGACGGGTTTCATTCCTTTCCATTTAATCCGGCGTTGTATGGACATATTCGAATGCATAACGTATTTCCATGGAAATTCACCTTCCTTTATCGAAGTTCCTGGTATGTGTGTAATTCATATATATTAACGTCATTACAATACCCTTTTTCAAAATATCTTCCAGATCTTACTGATGTCAAACAGGTTTCTTTTCAGGTCACAGTGTTACAGTGACTTTTTTGAGTGTAGAACTATTTTCCTCCTTACTCTCCCCTCAGGTATAAGATTTATCTTCAAATTTCTATTACTGACTTTTGAAAAACAATATTGCTTTAGTAAAAAAATAATAAATTTAAACAATAAAAATAAAATTATTTTGATGCTTAGTTAAAAAAAGTCATAATTTTTTTTATAATAGATAGTTTTTAGGAATCTAAAATACTAAAATAATTTTCAGGTTTTCATTAATCAATCAATCGTTACTTACAGTTAGCTTACAAATGAGTCTAGATCGTATTTTTATCCAAAATAATAGGCGATATACTTTTTATTAACCAATAATTAATTTAATAATAAAATAATAGAAATATTCCTTTAATTTTAAAAAATATATGAATTTAAATCCTTAGCTATAATTACTCGTAAAAAAATTTCTACAGATAGCTCTTATAACGCTTGGATGTTTGATTAAACATATGTAAGTGTTAAAAAAACACTAAGTTATATGTTTACATTTACTGAAAAAAAAACATTCAAGAAGAAAATAATACTATCTGATAAAAACATTTAATTTTTTTTTTAATTTTATAGTTTTTCACTCTGCTTTGTGTTAATTTATTTTAACACGTATCTCTGACGAAAAAAAAGAATATTATACAAAACTAACATATTAATTATTTTATAATAAAATTGATTAAAAATGTTCATTTAGCAAATTAATTGTGACATACCGTTTACTTAAACAATGGCAGCACTGAAAATGAAGTCAAATTCAGATCAGTGGGTGGGCAGGGTGAAGAAATTTTTCAAATTACAAAATTTCACTACTATTTTAAATTTTGAAGTAAAATTGTGAGGATTTTTTGAAATATTCGACACGCGGGAAAAAAGTTTCATGCAATTATCTTTATAAATGAAGAAATTATTAAATGATTGTTTTTAATTTTTTGAGTGTTTTATTAAAATTTGTTTCGAATGCATAACATATTGCCATGGAAATTCACCTTCCTTTATCAAAGTTCATGGTATGTGTGTGATTCGTTTATATTAACGTCATTACAATTCCCTTTTTCGAATTATCTTCTAGATCTTACTTTTTATCCAAAATAGTAGGCGATATGCTTTTTATTAACAAATAATTAATTTAATAGTGAAATAATAAACATTTTTTTTATTTTAAAAAATATATTAATTTAATTCTATTATCTATAAATAATAATAAAAAAAATTCTACACATAGCTCTTGAAACGCTTGGATGTTTGATTAAACATATGTAAGTGCTAAAAAAAAACACTTTGTGGGAAAACCTAGTTATAAGTACACATTCACTGAAAAAAAACATTCAAAAAGAAAATAATACTATCTGATAAAAACATTTAATTTTTTTATTTTAATTATAGTTTTTCATTCGACACTGTGTTAATTAAATTATTTAAGCACGTATCTGAAGAAGAAAAAGTTTTTTGTACAAAACTAACCTATTAATTATTTTATGATAAAATTGATTTAAAATGTTCATAAGCCTTTGTTAACATATTCACAGTATAAAATTCAAAAAGAAAATAATACATGTGATAAAAATATATTTCAGAATATTTCCTTTTTTTATGATATACTTTTCTTATATTCCACTGTTCTTCAATATAAAGCAATCTTTAATAATAAAAAAACTATCTGTTGTGTCCCGCGCCAAATGATTTAAGAGAACCGAGACGTGATAAACCTTCAAAAAATCGATTTTTCAATTTTCATCTTAAAAAAAAGTAGAGTTAATGCTGATTCCAAAAATGTATAACATGTATAGGTTTAAAGCTTAATATCTGAGTAATTGCGGTTTTAAAATGTAAACAACAGCTGCCACACCTGTTGTTTACGTTATCGTACATCAACTGCCACGCCCATCTTTCAGTAACCGAAACATGCTTTTATGTAGATTGTAGATTGGTATTTTAATATCACTTGATCTGGATATATTTATTTTATTCTTGTGGTTTGAGAAGGAATAAAACTACTCAACTCAATCTTGTTTATAACACAAGCTGTGCGAAATTTAAAGAATGTTGTTTTCTTGTGCTTGAGATACAAACACGTGAGTTACAAACTTCATATTTTCACTGCTTATTTACTTTTTGTTGTTTACTTTCTGTTTGTTTGTGATTTGTAAGTATTTTAAATATTTGAAATGCCTCGAGCAAAGACATTTGGACATCAGAAACGTCGTCTAATTCGTAAAAAAACTTCAGTATGTGTAGTGAGTGAAAAATGTGATGTCAGCTCTTCCAAAAAAAAGATTGAGAAGAGTAAAGGATATTTTGACTATGAAGATAACTTTTCAGCTGAATCTCAAAGCAGGTTTGTTATTATTGACTTAAATATGCTTAATGATATTTTCAACAATATTGCAAAATGCAGATATTGTGATAGATCTTTCTGCTTTGATGTTGCTGAAAATAAAAGTAGTCGCAGAGGACTTGCTAGCAGTATATCAGGAACTTGCAAGTATTGTGGCTCTAGTCATGGCTCAATGACTTCAAATTCTGTGCCAGCAGGATATGAAGTAAATTTGAGGTTTGTTTATGGTATGAGATGCATTGGAATTGGAAAAAGTGCAGCTCAGACATTTTGTGCGCTGATGAACTTGCCTCCTCCTCCAGCTAAATTTGAAAAAGACTATATACGCCAATTTTTAATGCGTTGGAAACTGCTTCATCACGTTCAATGGTTAGCAGCGTTAATGAAGCTGTTATTGCAAACGAAAACAATAAGGACGTAGCAATTGCTCTTGATGGGACCTGGCAAAAAAGAGGACACACGTCAAAAAATGGTGTTGTAACGGCAACTTCTCTCGATAACGGAAAAGTTGTTGATTTTGAGTGCCTATCAAAATATTGTTTTGAATGTAAGAACAAAAACAAAACCTGTGATAATTGCCAGGCAAACTATCATGGATTTAGTGCGGGAATGGAGAGTGAAGGAGCATTGCGGATTTTCAATCGCTCAGTACCAAATTACGATGTTCGGTATGTTCAGTACCTTGGAGATGGAGATTCGAAGGGGTTTCTTAGGGTTCAAGAGTCCAACATATACGGTGATGATGTTCCGATTGAAAAATTGGAGTGCATCGGCCACGTCCAAAAAAGGATGGGATCAAGACTGAGAGCTCTAAAGAACAGTTTAAAATCCACCAAGCTGTCAGACAATAAAGCAATATCTGGACGAGGAAGGCTGACAGATGCAGAAATTCTTTTGCTGCAAAAATACTATGGCCTAGCCATAAGAAGAAATGTTGGGAAATCAGTCGCAGATATGTCCAAATCCATCTGGGCAATATATTTCCATAAACTGTGGACAGATAAAAATCCACAACATGGTTTGTGCCCTATGGGAGAAGAAAGTTGGTGCGGGTACAACAAAAGCCTTGTATCTGGTGAAAAGTACACCCACAAACATTCCCTCCCAGAAGCAGTTCTTCTTAAAATTAAAAAAAAATATTTAGAGATTTAACTGCGAAAGAACTTTTATTAAAATGTCTGCATGGCTGAACTCAAAACCCCAACGAAAGCTTTAATAACTGTGTGTGGAATCGTGTGCCAAAAAACACATTTGTGAGCAAAAAAACTTTGCAAATGGGTGTTATGGACGCAGTTATATGTTTTAATGAAGGTGCATACGCAAGAACAGAAGTATTAAAAGCACTGCAAATAAATCCAGGTATCAATACTTGTGAAGGCCTTCGTAAAATTGACTACGTCAGAATTTGTGAAGCCGAGATGAGTATCCAAAAAGCTACCAAAGAAGCCAGGACAACTAAAAGGCAAATTAAAAGGAAGAAGGATGCCTTAGAAGAGTCTATGCAAGATGAGTACAGTGCTGGAATGTTCTAAAAGTCAAATTTTAGGTAAGTGTACCATTTTATTTAGTTTTTTCCATTTTTCTCAAAACGTGTTTTTTCAGTTTTTAGGTACATGTGTAGAAAAATCTATTTATTATATTTTTTGAAACTTGCATGAACTTTTGTATCATGATAATGCATTTAATGCTTCTAATTTCCTTCCTGAAATGTTTGTATTTTTACTTTTATTGTTGAATTTGTAAAAAAAAAAATGACATTTTTATCAAAATTTCAAAAAGTCATAATTCAAATTTTTTTTTAAAAAAATTCTGAACAAGGTAGTATAAAAATATTTATTACATTTAAATAAACGTACAATTTTGTAACTAAAACAGCATGTTTTGTGGTGTTATATGTTATAAAAATAAAGATACATGTACCTAATGAACACCATGTATACGAAAGTTCCTTTTGGTGTGTACTTTTTCGAATCCTTATATTTCTTAAAATATTTTTAAAATTTAATAATTTTATGTTGTAGTATATTAAGAAAAGTATATAGGTTGTATGACATAATTTTTTTATTTATGAAGTCTTTCTGTTTTTGAAAATAATGTTCTTTCGTAAAGTCAAATTTTGCTCGTTTTGCTTCATCGAGGACGTCCCGGTTCCCTTAAGGGAATTCCAATTTTTATTACGTCAGCAAAACTCAAAACAACCGTAACCTTTCACGTCTTCCAAACAGAAAGCAAACGCAAAGTGACCTTGACGCAAATCATGGTTTTTATTTTGGAATTATATGCCAAAAAAAGAAATATACATTAGGCATTATTTTAAAGTAAACTATAAATTTTTTGAAAGAGAACAAAAATTTCGATACTGATAAATATTTTAAATGAATCTCAGAAATGCATTGAATGCATTTTACCATCTTAATCTGACATATATAGTTATTTAATTTTGAAAATTATATAAAGAAAAATTGACGAAAAAATAACTTTTTCACTCGCATTTTTTTTTTACTCGCCAAAGTTACTGATTTCCCCCTGTTTAAGGCAGAATTTTTTAGTGTAACCCTTGAGTTAGATGCGGTCGACGGCGAAACAGGTCAAAAGTCTTTCGCACAATGCTAATTTTCGACGCCAATGTTTGGCTAAATGTAAAATCACGTATTTTAAATTATTTTAAAAATCATTACCTTCATTTTTAGGGCATAATTTTTACGTTAATGCTCTCAAACATCACAAACTATTTGCAAAAATAACGTACTTTGAAATAAAAACTGTACAAATTACTACTGTTTAAGTTATTTCTCAGAAAAACAGCAGTTTACGAAAATCACAAAATGTTTTTTAAAATCCGTAATTTTGAAGCAATTTTTTCAATCTTCCTATATGTTACGGATAATATTGTTTTACACACGTAAAAAAGATTTTGTCAGATTACCTTCATAAATGACGAAGTTATTCAATGTGAAGTAAAAATTGGGACTACTTTTTAAAAATTCTTTAAATAAAAGGTTTGGGGAATTTTATTTTTTAAATGAATGGATCTAAAAGAGAAAGGTTTGAAGTTATTTAGTGTAGAATATCGATTTAATCACACGAAAACAATTTCATACGCTACGATTTAGAAATAATTTTCATAAAAACGCATCAGTTTTAACACTATTTTAAAAAATTCGAAAAAAATAGAAAATATCGTTATTTTACAAAAAAAATTATACCTTATCGTGGCGAAATAAATGATCTTTCCGATTCTGTAATTATTTTTTGTCTGATTTCAACACCGAAAATTGGATGACAATTTTAAAATGGTGGGAAACGTAAGATTACCGCTCGGCCGAAACGGAATGGAAGCTCCGCCAAGTAAACAACCGGCAGGAGTAAAACAATTAGGCGTTTTAAGGTTTTTAATTAATATCTTTTCAACTAATTACAATATCGGAATATAAATGGGCAATACGGCTTCCCCGGAAAATTCCCGATCTTTTGGTACCTTCCACGACTTTCTGCGTCGAACGGTTCGTGAGAAGATAGACGCACATACATCGACAGACAGACAGACAGACAGATACGTTTGTTTACCTTCGGATTTTAATAGTGTAAGACTAGCTTTCATGGCCCGGCGTTGCACGGGCTTTTACCGAGTGCATACATATGTGCATTGACAAAAAAACGTACAAAATGACAAATGAAATTCATATGAAAGTGTCTTTTTTTAAACTACCTTTTTTAAAAAAATTATAAAGATTATCATTTTTATAATTTTTTTTAAAAATAATATATGGCTAACTATGTTTTGTTTAATTTTTTACATATGTGTGTAAAATGTTTCATATTCAAGAAATATTTTTTATTAGATGTGGTATGTATTGAAGAAATGTATTACAAAATTATATCATGCTATAAGCAAATTATTTTTCTAACTTTAGAGAATGCTTGAAGTATCATTATAAGGCATAGAAATTAGGCTGGAAATTAATAATGGAGCATATAATGCATAAACATTGCTTTAATTTTTTTCAATTTCTAGTGGGTGACATTTGATGTTAATACAACTTTTTAAAATGTAAATTCATTAATTAAATTTTAAAATGTTAACAAACAAATGTTATATTCCAACAGCATATATAGAAAGCAAAATCATTCGTTGGTCCCTGTAGCGCAATGGACTTCTACTCCAAAAGTTCATGAGTTCGAATCGCACCTGGAATGGCATAATTTCTGAAAAAGTAACTTTTTTTTTAACTATACTATTTTATTGCAAGATTTAAACTTAATTGTATACTAAATAAACACAGTAACAAACAAAATAGTCCAACACCAATCATAGAAAGGAAAATCACTTTCTATTTTGTCACTTAATATTGTGATTCTGTCATACATATTTTTATTAATTGTAACTATTTAACCATTTATTTTATTTTTTGACCTTTAAAATTAAAATTACTTTTGTAACTTTAGAGAATGCGTGAAGTATCATTGTAAGGCTCAGGAAATAGACTGGCAATCAATAATGAAGTATATAATTGATGAACATTGCTATTATTCTTTCTATGGAAATTATGCTTATTTAACTGAATACGACTTTTTATTTAACATTTTAAACTACATTTAAAAAAACATGATAAATGTCTTGATAATAAAAGTATCCATTTCTTTTATTTTTGTAACATTTAAAACTACCTTTTTTTTAAAAAAAACACTAATGTGTGTGGAACCATTAGCCTGTGCATTAAACATTATATTTAAAGCACAGTTTCCAGAGTGAGGGGCGAGGACCCTGTTCCACGTGTCACTCCACAGTATGCAAAATAAGTGTTTACATAAAAAGCTGTTTTAATAGTTGATTATGTATACACTTACCTTCATTATTAATGCCTACATGTTTAAATTTTCAAGTGAACCACACAAAATATTTTATAAAACAAAACAAAAAATTTTGACCTAAGTAGGTATTGACATAAAAATTTCTTTTTTATAATGCTTGTTTTTAAAAAAAATGAAACATTATCAGGTTTATTATGTTTTTTTAAGATAATATATGCAGCTAATTTATTAAAAAAACTCGTTAATTATGTTTTGTTCATTATTAATATTCAAAAAATATTGGTATAATTGGTATGTAAATTAAAAAAGTATTACAAAACAATATTATTTTCGGTAAAACAAAGGAAAAAATATTATGAAATTAAAATTGCGTTTGTAACTTTAGAGAATGCTTGAAGTATCATTGTCTTAGATGAATGAAAAGGGGGAAATCCCTCTTTCTTACGTCACTGAGAACAAATATATGCCTCATTTCAAAACTGAAACTTTAAGATTGACCTTCCTCTACCGCTCATGCGCAAAAAAATCACAAAAAAATCTTGGGAGAGGTTCAAATTGAAATTAACTTTTAATTGAGGGGATCCACAGGATATTCACATAACGATTGAAAAATTTCGATTCACGATTACATTTAAATGTATTGCAAAAAATTTATTGATTTTTGATATTTTAAAAAAAAGCAATTAATAATAAAGAATATATAATATGAACATAGCTTTTTTTTCTAAGGAATTTATGTCTATTTAACTGACTATTTCCAATAGAAAAAATTAAAAATCAGAAAAAAACCGCAATTTTTTCAATCTTCGTATATGTTACGTATAATATTGCTTTACACACGGAAAAAAGGTTTTGTGAGATTACCTTCATAAATGACGAAAATTCCCCTTTTTACTACGTCAGCGAAAGACTCAAAACAACCGCAACCTTTCACGTCTTCCAAGCAGAAATGAAAGCTTCTTGTTAGGAATCGTTGAAAAAGATAGATATTACTTTGAATGATTAAAAATCAGAAAAAAACCTTTTTGAAGGCAAAAAAAAAAAAATGAAAAATACATTAAAATAACAGAGGTTCATGTTAAAATAAGGAAAAATCAGTAAAATTAACTTTCGTGGGAAAAATTAGCAGAAATGAAAAAAAGAGATCCGCGGATTCGAACTCGCAGCGACACGATCCGCTCTATGGAGTAGCGGAAGCGACGCGCTATCCAACTGAGCTACCCGGACCCGTAGCGAAAAATGAAAATAGGCAACAATAATGAATGGGAGGTTCAAATTGAAATTAATTTTTAATTGAGGGGATCCACAGGATATTCACATAACTATTGAAAGATTTCGATTGAAGATTAAATTTAAATGTATCGCAAAAAATGTATTGATTTATGACATATTAAGAACACGCAATTAATAATAAAGAATATATAATATATATATGAGCATTAGCTTTTTTTTTCTAAGGAAGTTATGCAAAAAAAAAGTTTCGAAATGGGCAAATTCTTCAATTTTATTATGAAATTGTACAATTAGGCATTTTAAGGTTTTTAATTAATATATTTTTAACTAATTACAATATCGGAATATAAATGGGCAATACGGCTTCCTCGGAAAATTCCCGATCTTTTGGTACCTTTCGCGACTTTCTGCGTCGTACGGTTCGTGAGAAGATAGACGCACATAGATAGATAGATAGATAGATAGATAGATAGATAGATAGATAGATAGATAGATAGATAGATAGATAGATAGATAGATAGATCCGTTTGTTTACCTTCGAATTTTAATAGTGTAAGATAAATATTTTAAGAAGGATGTTGAACTTGCTAAAGAATTAATTCAATATACGATCGAAGACCGTAAAAAGGCTGAGGAAGACCGGAAAAAAACTGAGGAAGACCGGAAAAAAGCGGAGGAAGCTAGGTTAAGAGAAAAAGAGCTTGATCTTGAGCTTGCACGTTTACATAGAGTTAATTCAGATAACGAGAGAACAGATGAGGGTTATAACTCGCTAGATGCGTTGGTGAAGAGTGTTCGGATTCTAACTGTGAAGGTGCCTAATAGGCCTGAAGGTTGGGCATTCTTTTTCGCTTCTTTAGAGAGAGCCTTTGCTTCAAAAAATGTAAAACCGAGAAATTTAAGTCGGAAATTTTTTTTAATTTGTTGGGTGAAAAAGCTTCAAATGTGTTAACATATGTTAAAGATGACGAGCTTAACAATTATGAAAAACTAAAATTAATAATTCTAAGAGAATACGAGCCAAGTGCAAATCAATTTCTTGAACAATTTAAAAAAGCTACGCGTCATCCAAATGAAACGCGTACACTCAGTATACTTCTCGCCTAATAACAAATTGGCAGTATTACTTAAAAATAAGGACGGTCTCTGATTTTGATAATTTAAATGATCTTATAGTGTCGGACAAAATTTTCAGTACTCTTGAAAAAGAGGTAGCTTCACACATTTCCGTCCTTGCAGGAAATGATTGGTTTCGCCCGCTGGAACTTGCCAAAGAGAACACTTCTCGAGGAAAATGCTTAAAACCTTTGCCGAATATTCTTACAAGAAAAAATCCAGTGAAGAGCGCGTCAAGAGTATTTTTGAGTGAGGTTAAAAACTCTAAATGTGTTTGTTGCGCTGAATGGCATCCATTATACAAGTGTGCAGTGTATTTAAAACTTCCCGTAACCAAGAGAATTGATCTGATTAAAGCTAATAACCTTTGTTTTAATTGTCTTTCTACATCTCATAGAGCAAAAGACTGTAAATCGAGATATGTTTGTTCAAACTGTCAAAAGCTACATCATAACACCATACATTACACAGAGCGAGCCCGAGACCAGGAAGCAATAAATTCCACCCTTGAACCTCTAAACACATCAGCGCCTGAATTCATCCCAAGTGCAGAAACTCAAAACAACTTACTAACCGCAACGAGTATAAACAGAAAAAAATGTGTTTTGCTAAGCTCAGCAATTTGTTATATAAAGTGTGAAAATGGTTTATTCCCAGTCAAAGCAATTTTAGATAGTGGAAGCACTTCTAACTTTGTAACTAAAAGCTTATACGAGTTAATTGGATTGAAATAATACAAATCTAATGTTTTGGTGTCCGGATTAAGCAAATCATTAATTCCGATAGAATCGCGAGTTACAGTATCTATTAGCAATAAAGAAGGGAGTTATGTTAAACATTAGACTTTTTTTGGTACCAACTATAACACAAGATCTTGTTCCAACAACGAAGATCGATTTTAATCTGAATAATATTCCCAATCTTAAATTAGCGGACAAAAACTTTTATATTCCAGAGCGCGTGCAAATGCTATTAGGTGCAGAGGTCTTCTATGAATTAATGTTACCCGGGCAGTTCAAGATGGAGGGTTCAAATGTTATTTTTCAAAACACTGTTTTCGGATTTGTTGAGTTTCCGAATCTACTTCTTCAGATGAGAAGGGAAAGGAACATTGTGGGGATATTCAGGCGGATAATTTAGAGCTTTCAATTAAGAAGTTTTGGGAAATCGAAAGTGTAGAAATCGATTCTGTTAAAACCAGTGAATTAAATATTTGTGAGGATCATTTTAAAAACACTCATTCCAGAGATGACCAGGAAAGATATACAGTGGCGATGCCGTTAAAAGAAGATCCTTCATGTCTTGGTGAATCAAAACAAACCGCGATTCAGAGATTAAATTCTTTGTGGAAACGACTAAATAGAGATAAAGAATATTTGTCCTTGTATGAGAAATTTTTGCAGGAATATGAGGATTTGGGTCACATGAGGGAAATCAAAGCGGATGGGTCTGGAGTTGCATTTTACATGCCACACCATGCTGTTTATCGCCCCGAAAAGTCTACAACGAAACTGAGAATAGTGTTTAATGGATCAAGTCCATCAACGAGTGGGAAATCTCTAAATTCAATTCAATTTAATGGCGGACTGGTCCAAGAAGATCTCTTTTCCATTATGGTTCGCTTCCGAAAGCACAAGTATGCCTTTACTACGGATATAAAGAAAATGTTTCGCATGATAAATATACACCCAGAGCAAACGTGTTTGCAAAGAATTCTGTGGAAGAAGGGCAAAGGAGAACCAATACAAATGTACGAATTAACTACAATCACCTACGGTACAGTTAGCGCATCTTGTCTGGCCACGAGAACGTTGAAGCAGTTAGCGACGGATGAAGCTACTAATTTTCCTTTGGCGGCTCCTGTGGTGCTGAGTGACTGCTACATGGATGATATACTTTCAGGTTCCGAGAGAATAGAAGAATTAATCGAATGGCAGCATCAATTGATAGAAATGTTCCAGACTGCAGGGATTCATCTTCATAAGTGGTGCGGTAATTTACCTGAGATAACTTCAAATCTACAGGAGTATGCTTTCTTGGAGTCTGATCAGACTAAAGCCCTAGGAATAATTTGGAATCCTAGACCAGACTGTTTCCTTTTCAGACTGTTTCCTTCAAAGACCAACTTCATTCACCAAAAATGAATGGTTTTTGTCTACTATTGCAAGAATCTTTGACCCTTTGGGTCTCCTCGGTACAATTATAGCTTGGGCAAATATATTTATGCAAAGTTTGTGGTTGCTGGAACTGGGATGGAGTGATGAACTTCCTTTTAAAGAAGAAAAGGAGGGGTGTTGATTTATCGACTCCTTGGAAGCCGTGAATAGCATCTCTATTGACAGATGTACTGTGGTTCACAGAGCGGAGAGCATTGAGTTGCA
>BMAO01016248.1:0-58023 GCA_019973975.1 Trichonephila clavata | reverse complement strand
AGTTTGAATTTCTACCAGCGGCGCAGCAGAGTGTCGGTAAAGTAACTGTTTACCATGCCACAAGGATCGGTTCATGTCACGTAGCGATTTTTTTTTGTTTTAAATTCATTTAATTATTTTTCAATTAAATAAATTTATTTAAAAAGTCATTAAATACTTTTATGATTATAAAATAATTAAATTAATGTATAATATAAGAATATATATTTAACTATTGTATACAATATTTTATTTGTATAATATATGTACTGTCATATTAAAAAAAAATATTTGTAACTAATTTTTAGATAAATATAATTGAAAATATTTTATATAATATATCTTATAAAATTATTATATATTTTATTAATTTAATTTATAAAATATATAATATTTAATATTTTTAATAATTATATTTATAAATATAAATATTTGTATATTTTACTAGCTGCATGGCCCGGCGTTGCACGGGCTTTTACAGAGGGTATAACTTAATCTCTATGTTAATTTCCTCCTTTCTTTCTGATGCCAGATTTTTTGTGTGGGTGTGACGCGTACGATGTGAGTGTATGGCCCGTGAGTGCATGTCATGGCTTTCTCGTTTAACATTTTCAAATTACGAAATTTCACTACTATTTTAAATTTTGAAGTAAAATTATGGATTTTTTTAAATGTTCGACACCGATATTGATAAATATTAGAAAAAAAAAATCAAAAAATATGCAAAATATCATTATTTTGTAAAAAAAAAAAGATAGTTTTTGGCATTTTGTTTTTAAATTACGGATTCTAGATGATCAATGAACTTTTTAAAAATCATATTCATCTAAATGCATCGATATTTATTCATTTTAGAAGGAATCATAAAATAGGCAATGTATTATTGTTTTGAAGGGAAAAAATTCGAATCGTGACGAAATAAATGATGTTTGGTATTTATAAATTTATTAAATCACTGATTTCAAAAGAGAAAAGTATAAACTTTTTTAGTTTAGATGGTTTACTTATCATAATTATAAGAAATCCATACATAACGATTGAAAAATTTCGTTTAATGATTTACAGAAAACAATACAACTTTATTTTTAAAAAATATTTATTTAAAGCAATACATTTAAATATTTGCAAATAAACTTATTTAAAATAATGATAACGGAGTAAAAACGCGATTAAATTTTTCACAAATATAATTAATGCAAAACTTCTTACCGTTACCTATTGAAACGACTGTTTATTTCTTTACTGCGTTGTATTTGAGTGTTAGATTTAAAAAAGGTAAAAAGCCTTTATTTACACATTTACAGTATAAAATTCAAAAAGAAAATAATACTATGTGATAAAAATATATTTCAGAATATTTCCTTATATTTTTTATGATATATTTTTCTTATATTCCACTGTTCTTCAATAAATCAATCTTTAAGAATAAAAAAAACTATCGGTTGTGATGCGTTATATGAATGAGCATCCCGCCGCAAATAGCAATGTTATGAAGGAATTCCCCTTTTTCTGCATCAGTGAAAGACTCAAAGCTATCTCAACCTTTCCCGTCTTCCAAACAGAAAGCTAACGCAAAGTGAATGACCTCGACGCAATTGAGAATTTTTTAAAGTTTTCATTTTTTTGAGGGCTTAACTTTCACGTTAAAGTTTTGAAATTTCACACATTAATTGCAAAATCAAAGTACTTTTAAATAAAAAATGTACAAAAAAATTGTTTAAATTACTTCTTGCAAAAACGGTATTTTACGAAAATCACAAAATTTTTTTTAAAATCCGTAATTTTTAAGCAAGTTTTTCAATCTTCACACGGAAGTTGGACAACATTACTCTACAAATGTAAAAAAAGTTTCGTAGATGATTTTAATAAATGACGAAGTTATTTAATGTTGAGTTAAAATTTTGAGTATTTTTTAAAAAATCATAGACAAAAATTTTCAGCATTTTATTTTTTAAATGACTAATTCAAAAAGAAAAACTTATTAACTTAATGAACTTGTTTAACACAAAATATCGTTTTAATAACACGAAAATAAATTCATACGCAACGATTTAGAAAAAGATTTTCATAAAAACGCATCGGTCTTAACTCGATTTTAAAAAAAATCATAAAAAATAGAAAATATTATTATTTTACAAAAAATTTATACTGTATCGTGGCGAAAGAAATGATCTTTCCGATTCTGTAATTATTTTTTGTCTGATTTAAAAAACAAAAATCGGATGGCTGTTTAAATAACGTCGAGAATACCGAAAAATTTCACCCTCTGTTCATTCACGACGCTAGGCGGGAAAAATAACGCGCAGGGTTAAGACAATTATGCGTTTTAAGGTTTTTAATTAATATCTTTTTAACTAATTACAATATTGGAAAGAAAAATAGTTTACGTCCTATTCTCAGACCTACTGAATATACGCACAAAACTTCATAGAATCGGCCACACCGTTTCGGAGGAGTTTGGTTACAAACACTGTGACACGAGAATTTTATATATTAAATAAATATAATTATTATAAATAATATTTATATATAAAATACATTATAATAAATCTTTAATTATATTTATATAAAAATTAGTTACAAATATTTTTTATAATATGGAGTACAATATATTATATAAATAAAATATTATATACAATATTAAAAAAACATAAAAATATATTATAAAAATTATTTATAAAAAATCTTTTTTATAATCATATAAAGTACTAGCTGACCCGGCCACGCGTTGCTGAGGCTTTTTTTTAATAATTTAGTTCAATTTTATTCTAAGCTATTGAATGCAGTCAAATTAATCTTCGTTTTACAATTTCGGAGGGTTGAAATAAGGTATAAAACACATAATGATTTTAATTTTGCATTTTATCCATCTCCGATTGGAGTATAGTATAGTATAATGCATGAATTACTGACGAAGTCCTTAAGTAACAACATATGAAGATTTAATTTTATAAATGTGGTGAATACCGTTGATTTTTTTGCAATTTTTAAAGTTATTTTTATCATTTTTAAAGTATAACAATAAATAATTTTATATCACTAATCGGTGCAAAATAATTTTCGGTAAGCTCGCTCCCCCCCCCCCCGTCTTTTGCTCACTCAAGTAAATTCAACGTTTTCCACACACGTAAGCATGTAACATCTAGTTTCCCATTTAAGAAACATGGATTTTCTAAGTCAAGCATCAAATGAATATTGTTTGGATTTCTGATGCATTTATGGTCATCACGAAAGCCAAACGCATCGGGAATTGAAGCCTTTTGAATGGTATTGAAGATTCTGACGGTATTAGTGGAATACGTGGCAACAGAACTAAATTCTCGTTTAACCTTTACAGTCAAAATTTTTGCTTCAAGAAGGTCCTGGTAATTCTTTTGATGATCAAACGTATTTGCGTTGATCATCAAAGATAGATCAAACGTATAAGCATCCTTTATTTGTGTAAAATGTTCGAAATAGCAATCGCCCTAAGAAAAATAAAGTTGTAACGAATGGTAATAGAGCGCCCTCTACTGGCCATGTGAACACTTAACCAGTCAGCTTGCCGCCTCGGGGAAGAAAGGATGTGCCAATGTCCTCCCGCGCAAACCCCTTTGTATTTTTATAGTATTTTCCTGTTTTTATGTAATTGTAACCGTGCTCAATTAGAATGTACCACCAATTAAAATTATTTGAGCTAGCCGCCGGAGTTATTTTTGAGTATCGGTTATAAAAATGTCGCCCAACTTACGGCCCGAATAATTATTTAATTTTAATATGACTACTAGTCTAACAAAGTTATCTTCAATATTCTGAACTGCTAGTTCATGAAGAAGTTTAAAAAAAGTAATTTCTGAAATTGTAGCTACCGGCTACGAAGAAATTTTCGGATTACTAGAAAATTTATATTTCCTACCGGGAAATTAGAAACTTTGGATTGCATTCGTCTTCACGGAGCATCAGCTAAGTTTTCTTTTGTTTTGTTTTGTTTCTGATTCATTTTGATCTTTTATTGAATTTTACTTGTGTTTTTATATTTTATGGTATAAATATATAATAAGCATGATTTATTAGTCATATTTCATTTGAGTAATTCTTTTCCCTAGTAAGGAAATTCTTTTACTTTTGTTCATTTCCTGTGATTTATGACTATTAGTGTACTTGTATGGGGAACTTCTTACCCCCACTTCTGACCTTGAATTTTCACTGCTTGTTTTCGTTCACGAACAAGACGTTTTGTTACTAAGGGTCCCCCCCCCCGATTTTCTGTCGCTCACCCCTTGCCTGGTGAAAATCAGACATTCTTTTTTTTTCTCTTGTTCATTTTACTTGGAAACTCGGAATTCAGCATCCGCTGTTCGTTTTGTAAAATTTGTTTATCCTCGATATTTTTCACTTTTTTTTGTTGACTCTTTAAGTTACTTATGACGCCAGAGTGTCCCGGAAATTGATATTTCCTATTTAGTATTATAATTGCATGTGTTTTTTTTATTGAATTTTAGTGTTATGAAATTGTGTTTTATTTTCAACTATATTGAAGAATTTTGATCATATATAAAATATATGCGAATTTAAATGAAAGAATTTTTTTTTTTTTTTTTGTTAACAAAAGTATAGTAGAAAAGTATTTTTATTCAAAAGATTCATTCATAGGTTTTGTTTCGACTGAATTTCATCAGAATTTCTTTTATATGTGAATTATTTTTATTTTCAAAGCTAAATTTTTGCATTCAATCAAATATCTACAAAAGATAATTTTTATACCTTCAAAGGAATAGTTTATATGTTGTTTTGGTTAAGTACATCAGAATTTCTGTTTATCTGAATTTTCATTTTGTTTTCGAAGTTTAGATTATTTTGTATCCTGTCATACATCTATAATAATATATTTTTAATAGTATTGTGTTCGAATATCCAATTCTTATTATTTTAGGGATTAGTTGATGCTCAGTTATAAAGGTTTTAACTATTTTAAAACTAAATTAACTGCATTTAATTTGTGGCTGTAGGATTTTATAATTGACCCTTTTTCCCCTCAAAAGTTAAAAATAATGGCGTATCTTGCTAAAGCGCGCAAAGAGGACTTAAAAACACTAGCTATAGAGTTGGGCCTCGAAGTAGGAGAAATAATAAGAATATTAGATTTTAAAAATTTAATCATTACTTCGAAAGACTATGATGAACAGTTTACTAAAACTCTTCTAGAAACAATTATTAACACGAGGGTTCAGGCAGAACGTGAGGAGAAGGAGGAAAATGAATACAAACGAAAACAAGACGAACTGAATTTAGAACTAGAACGCATGAAGTTAAGCATGACTGCTACTTCTTCAACTAACACTAGTGCTGCCGCAGAGAAAATAAATATCCAGCACCTCATACCCAGATTTGTGGAAACTTCAGACATTTCCACCTATCTAAAAATATTTGAAAGGCAGTGTGAGCAAGTTAACATAGGGAAGTCGATTACGTAACACACCTTCTACCAGTGTTACCTATTGATATTTCCAATATTATCTTGCGGGAACCTAAGGAGAAATTAGGAAATTACCAGCACATTAAGCAAGTGCTGCTCCAACGATTCAAGTTGAGTGCTGAATCGTTTCGAATTAAGTTCAGTACTCATCAAAAACAACCCGAAGCTCTGTGGAAGGACTTCGCGTACGAGCTAAACAATTACTTAGAAGAATGGCTACATTGCCTAGAAGTGAAAGACTTTAACTCCCTTAAGGATTTGGTACTTACTGATCAGCTTAAGAGAAGAGTTTCGAGGGACGTTAAGGAACACTTCGTGGATATCTGGGGAGATATTAAAAGCTCATCTGAGCTAGTACAAAAATTAGACGATTATGAAATTGCTCGAGGTAAGACGTCGAAACATAAAGTTTTACCAGACGTAAGAAGAACTTCTTTCCCCTCAAAAACAAATAAACAAAGTAGTATAAGAACGGGGTATATGGCAAAGGAAGCACCAAGAAAACCATTTGGAGGGCATTCGCAATTTGAAAGCCGAACTCCTCTGTCCTGCTATGGATGTGGAAAGCCCGATTACATCAAGTCAAAATGCCCTGACTGCAATCCTTCAAGGGTTGATCCAGCTCACGTTGGAATTCTGCGAGTTAACAGTCTCTCTCCATCCAACAGAAATGCTGTACTCAGGATCAGCATAAATGGAGTTTCAGGAACTGCATTTGCGGACAGTGGTGCAAGTCATTCGATTGCAGGAGAAACTCTTTACAGTATCCTTCTGCAACAAGGAGCTGCTTTTGAGAAGATAGTCATATCCCTATCCTTTGCTGATGGAATCGTTACTCAGAAAGAAGTTCTACGTACATTTCAAACCGTCCTTCTGGAAGGCAGAAAGTTTAAAACCCACTTTATTATTTTGCCTGATGCTAAAAATAACTCCACTCTACTTGGAGTTGACTTTCTCGAAAATGCTGGAATAGTTCTAAATTTCAGGAAGGACTGTTGGACTTTTTGTGACGATTCCCGAAAATCGTACAATTTCGTAACGCCTTATCAGAGTACATCTGTTAATGTACTTCCTGTGGCGATAAATAACTGTCAATTAAGGGAAGATGAAGGACAAGAACTCCCTGTTTCTCAGCGTATGGAGCTAGATAGCTTGCTTAAAAATCATCACTCTATCTTCGAAGTAGGGGGAGAAGCTACTCCATTTATCGAACATAGCATCAACACTGAAAACAACCCACCAATTTCAGTGCCTCCCTACCGGATGAATCCAGCCAGGAAGGAGCTGTTGAAGAAAGAGCTAGATTCTCTGCTGCAACAAGGCATCGTAGTAGAATGTGAATCTCCGTACGCCTCTCCCGTTGTTTTGATTCCAAAACCAAATGGCAGCATGCGTCTCTGCATAGACTACCGGAAGCTGAACGCTCAAACCGTCCCAGATAGTTATCCTTTGCCTCGGATGGATGACTTGCTTAACGAAGCTAAGCCAACACCTTATATGTCGACTATTGACTTGCGTTCAGGATACCACCAAGTAAAAGTGGCGGCAGAGGATCAAGACAAAACAGCTTTTACGTGCCCTTTTGGTATTTACAAGTTCACTCGTATGCCCTTTGGATTACGAAATGCACCTGCAACCTTCCAAAGGTTGATAGACAAGTTCCGTTCAGGATTAAACAACGTGCTAGCATTGTCATATCTAGATGACATCATAATATTGTCTCCAACCTTCCAGAAACATCTTTCTGATCTAGAGCAAGTTTTTAAACGTCTTTCATTATTTAAATTAAATGCAAATAGAGAGAAGTGCAACTTCTGTTGTAAAAGGGTGAAATACTTAGGACATTACATCACTAAGGAAGGCATCTCAGTTGATCCTCAAAAGACAGCTGCTATTGCAGATATGACGTCCCCAACCTCTGTTAAACAAGTGCAAAGCTTTGTACAAACCTGTTCCTGGTATCGGAGATACATTCCAAACTTTTCTCAAATTGGAAAACCGCTAACAGACTTAACGAAGAAAAATGCAATGTGGAAGTGGGGCTCTGATCAAGAAGAAGCTTTCAGAGAGCTAAAATCAAAACTAGCGTCTCCTCCTGTCCTTAAGCCAGCTGACGGTACCAAGCCGTTTGTCATCCGAACAGATGCCAGTAGCGTTGCCCTCGGAGCAGTTTTACTCCAAGGAGAAAAGGATGAGGAACACCCAATAGAATACGCAAGCCGACTACTTTCGTCCTCGGAGCGAAATTATTCTACCACAGAAAGAGAAGCTCTTGCAGTTGTGTGGGCATTTGAGAAATTTAGAGGTTACATTGAAGGACAACCTATTAGACTTTCCTCTGACCACCAGCCTTTAAAATGGTTATTATCTTTGAAATCTCCCACCGGAAGACTTGCAAGATGGGCGCTACAGATCCAATCTTATAATCTAACTATCGACTATATTCCTGGAAGATCGAACTTTATTGCGGACTTATTGTCTAGACCCACGTCAGAACAAGAGAAAGCAGACTGTGACATTCTTGCTGTTTTCGTCGATTTTCCCACACGCTCACCTAAAGAAGTTCGCCAAGAACAATTGAAGGATGATGAGCTGAGGAAAATAATTGAATGTTTTGAAAACAATGAAAAAGGTGTTAATTTTGCCAACTGGTCAGAAAGAGGATACCTCATGAATCAAGGAATTTTATTCCGTTACTCACCCACTTCTGAAAGTGAAGAGGCCCAGTTAGTTGTGCCAATTCACGAAAGACAAGAGATTTTAAAAATTCACCATGATGCTCCGAACGCAGGTCATTATGGAGCCGATGGAACGTTTGATAGAATCTCCAAACGGTATTATTGGACAGGTATGCGTTCTTACATCACTGATTATGTAAAGAATTGCGCAGAATGCAATCGCTACAAACCCTCCAACCAAAAACCTTCCGGACTCTTACGTACACCTGTGTACTCTCAACGTTTCGAGACAATTTCCATTGATCTGTTTGGACCTTTGCCTAAGAGTCCATCAGGAAAGAAATGGATATTTATTGTTGAAGACTGTTGCACAAGATGGGTTGAACTTTTTGCCCTCACTCAAGCCACTGCTAGAGAGTGTGCTACAACTCTAATGGAAGAAGTTATATTACGATACGGCTTACCCAGAAGATTAATTAGCGACCATGGCTCTCAGTTTGTGGGTGCCGTCATGCAACAACTTTGTTTCATACTGAACATTGATCAAGACATTATTCCTGTTTATCATCCTCAAGCAAATCCTGTTGAAAGGAAAAACCGTGACCTTAAACCAAGAATTGCCATCTTAGTTCAAAATCGACACGATGAATGGGAAGATAAGTTGCCGTCTATCCGTTTCGCTCTGAACAGTGCCAAGTGTGATACCACCGGTAAAACTGCTGCTTACCTGCAGTTTGGACGAGAAATGAGAACTATAGATGATGTGACCAATGACTTTCGAGCCATCATAGAAAATGAAAATTTCGTCCCAGAGATTACCCCATATTTGAAAAGATTGGCAAGAATTTCTTCTGAAATCCGTGAAAGAATTGAAGAGAAACAAGATCAGCGAAAGGCCTTCTATGATAAAAGACATCGTCCTGGTCCCTTGTATCATCCAGGTGATAAGGTCTGGGTAACCCTTCACCCCCTTAGCAATGCTGCCCAGAAGAAAACAGCTAAATTCATGCCTAAAAGAGATGGACCTTATATTGTTGTGACTCAACGCTCTCCGACGACTTATGAAGTGGCAAATCCACACAACCCACATGAGATTCTCGGACCTTATCATTCATCTGCTCTTCGTCCATGCATAGATAAGGAAGCCACTCCAGTGATGCCTCTCAGAAAAAGGGGAAGACCCAGGAAAGACAACTCTCCTGGTTCCTCATCGAGGAGGATACCTAGGAACCAGAGGGGGAGTGTAACGAATGGTAATAGAGCGCCCTCTACTGGTCATGTGAACACTTAACCAGTCAGCTTGCCGCCTCGGGGAAGAAAGGATGTGCCAATGTCCTCCCGCGCAAACCCCTTTGTATTTTTATAGTATTTTCCTGTTTTTATGTAATTGTAACCGTGCTCAATTAGAATGTACCACCAATTAAAATTATTTGAGCTAGCCGCCGGAGTTATTTTTGAGTATCGGTTATAAAGTATTGTTTGTGCAGACAGTATTGACAAAATTGAATTAATTGATCTCGTGTATCCAATTGACAAAACCGAAGGAGACCTTGAGATTCGGTCAAAGCCATGGGCTCTTCCTGCTCGCTAACTTAAATGCTCCTTTGCATAGTCTAGACGGATTTAAGTTACGCAGAGAATTACCAGGGAACCAATCTTCAACCGAAGATTATGCGGCGATATTCCTGATACATCTAGAGTATTTAAAAATTCGGTTGGAAAGTTTACGGTTTTGTTTTCATCAAAAAATAGTATCGATTTAAGGTTTGTTTGTCGCTGGCCTCCTGTACCCAAGGTTGAGGGTTCGACCCCGGCCCATATCAGTGGATTTTCGTGATGCAGAAAATAGACAGCGGCCATATCGTATGATTATACGGCATGTAAAAGATCTCTAGAGTATCTGCTTGGCTTAGGCGCTCTCGGCAAAATTAAATCCTAGCACAGGTTTGCATCGTCAGAGCTCAGGTGCCTCCCTCTGTAGAGGAAACTGGGCGTCAAAATTACCTGCGGCGATTGGTATCCGCCTATATGGCGCCGCACTAAAGAGTGATACCTGCTCCTGGGGATGTACTAGGCCTGCAATGGTAAAAATACTAATGCGCAGCTTCATTGGATAAAAAAAAATGTATTTAAAAGGCATTGGATCACCTGGCAACAATTCTATCTGGAAGTTTATTGCATCTGATATAACAATTTTTCTTATTAATCACTGCAGCAAAACTAAGCTCATTCGCTACTTGGCGACTGGTTTTTAAATTTAAATCGCAACACTGACCAATAGAATCAACAACCCTAAAAGGCGTATTAAGTCTCATCCGTTGACTATACTATGACAGACGTTCTTGGGTCGTATTATTTTAAAATTTTGCAAAAATTTGTTATTACTAATAGAATGCCAATACTACATTTTTAAAGTATTTAACCACTGATTCCATTCTCTTTACTTCAGTATAAAATTGGGAGGCGAAAAACGACACATAAAAGTCAATCATGTTTACACATAAAAACGCAACATTCAAAAAGAGAGCCATTACTGGAAAATTGCTTTGGAGAAATCTCTACTATTTGGAGGACTTCATACTATACGTTAAACCTTTTTTAACCTTGAATAAACAATTTAATACATTGTCATTGACACTACCTGCCATTGTTAAAAGAACGTTTCAAATTATCTTCGAGATGAAAGCAAACAGAAATAATTATAATAGAAATAAGTGTCTCACTGTCTCAAAAATCCACGAGGAAGTATAATAATTTTGTGGCAGCATTTACAGCGCAGTATGTCGTCTCTTAACAACTCGTATATAGTTATTTCTATACATGAAATTGATTCAGACACAATGTTTCTCTTTAAAACTTCTCAATAGCAAACTAGAAATAACACAAATGAAAAATAAATGACTCTACTGTGAAAGATAATTTAAGGCAACTCGAGGACTAGATTTCTCTTTTAATTTCAATCCTCATTTATTAGTGAGGAATTTGAAACATTTTTCAGTAATGTGAGTGTGAAGACAATTTGTTTTCTTACTTTTTTTATTCTTTTATGGTACAAGCCAGTTGTTACTTTTGTGCATAGAAAATGTTTATCATTTGAAAACAAGCAGATTTTATGAGAAAAAAAAATTGAAAAAAAAAACAAAAAAAAAACAGAATTATATTCAAAAAATTTGTTTTTAAAGAAGAAAAACCATTTGAACAACGTTTTGCATAATTTCAGGAATTGTTAAATTATGGTAATGAATCCAGACTTTGCAGCTAGAATTTCGAACAAAACAGAAGAGGTTTTTGACTAGTATACGGTATCACGATAGGAGATGACAATCAAGTTATCTGTGGTACAAACTAATTGAACATTAGATCTTGGCATGGTGGAAAGGCAAATAAAAACGACGATAAAACATTGATTTCTACATCTGAATGAACAAAGTTAAATTAAGAGGCACTAACAAAATAGAAAATAATGAAAGATGAAACAAATATAAACAATTATGAAACCGATTCCATATATCAAATTATCCTTGCTATTGTCCCACTACAGCATCATTTTATTTCATACCTAATTGTAGAGGACAAAACACACTTTGAGACGAATTTTTTCACTTAGATAATTAGAAGAAAACTTTCATATGCAACATATTTGAACACACACACAGAGTATTCGCTTCATAAATTAACAATTAGAATAAAACATTTAATGAAACAAATTTATTTAAAATTTCACATACCTTTTAAATTATATTTTTTACTGTGTTTTAAAATTGTCTGTAAAACTAAATAAACATTATCTTTAATCTTATACAAAACATATTCTTTTTTTCAGAACCAATTTTAAAATTTCGAAACATTCACTTTGGAATATAGAAATAAACCCTTTTTAAAATATATTTATCTCTTAAATATAATGCGATTAAAAGTACACTTCAATAAAAGGGTATTTTAAGTTTAAAGAAATATTGAATTTCTAGGAATAGCATAAAAGGAAATAAAGGTAAATAAAGCAATACTCACAGTTAATTAACTTTTGAATTTATTAAAAAGCACATCAAAGGAATCCAAAAGTCATGAAAGAATAAACTAAAAAATTTCCATATATTAGGAATATAAAGTAAAAATTTTTTTTTCTCTTCGGCGGTCTGAGAAGTAACATCATTAAATGTAAACTCGAAGATTGAAGTTGGTGCACAAGAACAAAAATACATTTTTAATGAATAAAAATTAAAACGACATTTGGCAGAATTCTCGCACAGATTTCAGCTATTCTTTATATCCGTATACATATGATTTTCTAAATCATCACATGAAAAAACATTTTCCAATAAATATACTTATAATGCTTCAATGTGCTGTTTGTACTTTGATTTTTAACACTGTCAAGAAGAATGTCTTTTAACAAATTTCAAATGACACCTTTTTCTTTATTAGTTTGCAAATCTCTTCTTAAAATATCAAGCACTGAAGAAATTTTTCAGCAAATTTCGAAAAAGTCAAATTTTAGTTGGTATGAATTCCAAAACAAACTTTCAAACATTACACAAAGATAAAGACCTGCCGCACATCGCAAGCATTGGGCTTCTTTCTGGCATGAAATCAGATACTTAATTTAAAGCAAGAAAAAGCAAAACTTCAAATTTTACAAACATGAGATTTCTCTCTGGTGTAGATTCACTAACGTCCATTTAAATGAGTCTTTTAAGAAAAAGTATTGAAAATTTCACAAACATATGACTTCTCACTTATATGAATTGGCAAAAGCTGTTTTAAAGCATTATAGTTAGAAATAACCTTGTTACAAATTTAATAAATATATGGCTCTTTGGAATGAATTAGCATATGTCTGTTTATATAACTTCTGGTAGAGAAAGACTTATTACAAAATTTCACAAACGAATGACTTTTATTTGGTATGAATCCGCAAATGTTTTTTCAAATAACTACTGGTAGAGAAAGCCTTATTACAAATTTCACAAACATAGTCTTATTCTCGTTATGAGTTTGCAAATGCCTTTCTAAATCACTACTGGTAGAAAAAGCCTTGCTGCAAAGTTCACAAACATATGGTTTCTCTTTCGTGGGAACTAGCAAGTGCCTTTTTAAACTAAAATTGCACGAGAAAGTCCTAGTACAAATTTCACAAACACATGGCTTTTTCTCTGTATGAATTCTAAAATGCTTTTTTAAAGTGCTCATGTCGAAGAAAGCCTTCTTGCAAATTTCACATACATAAGGTTTCTCTGTAGTGTGAGCTCGCAAATGTCTGCGTAAATTACCTTTTTGAGAAAATGCCTTCCAACAAATTCCACAGACATATGGCTTTTCTTGCGTATGAATTGGTAAATGCTTTTTTAAATCACCACTAGTATAGAAAGAATCTTGCAAATTTCACAATCATATGGCTTTTCCTGGGTATGAATTCGTAAATGCTTTTTTAAATCACCACTAGTAGAGAAAGCCTTCTGCAAATTTCACAAACATGTGACTTTTCCTTGGTATGAATTCATAAAGGAAGTTTTAAATCACCTCTGTTAGAGAAAGTCTTATTCCAAATTTCACAAACACATAGTTTATCCCCTGTATGAATTCGCAAATGCTGCTTTAAAGAGTAAATGTTGAAGAAAGTCTTCTTGCAAATTTCACATTCATATGGTTTCTCTTTGCTGTGAGCTCCCAAATGTCTGTTTAAATTAGATTTTTGAGAAAACGCCTTCCAACAAATTTCACAAACATATGGCTTTTCCTGTGTATGCATTCGTAAATGCATTTTTAAAAGACTACTGGTAGAGAAAGCCTTCTTGCAAATTTCACATTCATAAGGTTTAATTCTGGTGTGAACCCGCAAATGCTTTTTCAAAGCACTACTAGCAGGGAAAGCATTACTACAATGTTCACTAACATGTGATTTTTTTATGGTATCAATTTGTGTGCTTTTTAAAGTCGCCATTTAAAGAAACCAGATTTTCAGAATACTTTGCAAATATTTAGGTTCTTTTTCGTATGTACATGACTTTTAAAAGTACTACCGAGAGAAAAAAAAACATTTTTGACATTTAACAAACATAAGGCTAATTCCTGGAATGAGTTAGTATATGACATATTAAATATCTCTGTTTGTAGAAAACAATTTTACAACTATCCCTAATATCAGGTTTCTTTTTGGTATGAATTACTAAATGCGTTAACCTAAAATTTGCAGAAAGACCATTTTAAAAAATTCACAAATGATGCTTCTTTTGTATAAATTCGAATGAGTGATCAAGAATTGCCATTTCAACTAGCATATATACATTCTGTGGTTTCGTCAGTGTCTGATAATGTGTATACGAAGAAAAGGACGCTTTTGCTATAATAACATGAAAGTGTCTCCCTTTTTCCATTTGTACATGTAAAAAAAAAAAAAAAAGAGGTTTTGAGTGGAACACACTGAAATTTCAAGAAATCTGGAAGCTATTAACAATAAAGAACCAACAACCTTAATTTTTAGATAATAATAGGTATTATTTTCTTTAACCAAAATAATCACCAACTGCTGTAAAAGTGAAATAAGTACCGTAAAATCCGGTGTATAATAAGCACCTATACTTTCAAGTTGCATTTCTTAGTTTTTAGCTATATTTGCTGTATAAGGAGCGCCCTCTTTTTTTGAGAAAGAAATTTAAAATACGCGCATCAATGATCTTGTGTTTTGATGTCATACAATCGAGGTATTATCTCAGGCTTTTGAAAAGATAGTATAATTCTAGAACCAAAACTGTTTTACTCCATAAAGCATGTCATTTATTTTAAACAAACAGTACTTCGACGTACGTAGAAGTCTAAATTTTCATTTTTATGCTTTTAGCTCTCTTTTATTTTTAAAGCTATCATTTTAATATCCGGCGTATAACGAGCACCCATAAATTTCGATTTTTTTTATTTGAGTTAAAAGTGCACGTATTATGCCGGATTTTACGGTAAATGCTTTTCGATCAAGTTTCACTCTGATTCTGTTTTTAAGGGCATAATCCGTAAGATCTAGAAACCATTTTCCTGAAATCTAAATCACTGCAGCAGAACTAAGTTCATTTGCTACTTGACGACTGTTTTGTTATATCTAAATCGCAGCACTGACCAATAAAATCATCAACCCTAAAATGCGTTTTAAGTCTCATCCGTTGACTATAAATATGACAAGCGTTCTTGGGTTGTATTATTTTTAAAATATGCAAAAATCTGATATTAATAATACAATGCCAATACTACATTTTTAAAGTATTTAACAACTAATTCTATTCTCTTTACTTTAGTATAAAATTGGGAGGTGCAAAACAGCAGACAATAGTCAATCGTTTTGTGTCCCCCCCTTTATTATGTTTTTTCTTCTTAATTATGTTTTTTGTTGTTGTTGTTATTATTATTGTTTTGTAATGTTGTTACCACTTACGTCTGTAAGCCTCATGTTATGCAATGTGGAGCATGAGGAGTTTTGCAAATAAATTTATTTAAAAAAATAGTCAATCGTGTTTACACATAAAAACGCAACATTCAGAAAGAGAGTCATTTCTGGAAAATTGCTTTGGAGAGATCTCTACTATTTGAAGTGCTTCATACATTATGTATAAACCTTGAATAAACAGTTTAATACATTGTGATTGATACTCAATGACACTGTTAAAAGAATATAATCTTCGAAATGGAAAGAAACAAAAACATTTAAAATATAAATAAGTGTCTCACTTTCTCAAAAATCCACGATTAAGTATAATAATTTTTGGCAGCATTTCCAGCGCAGTATGTCGTCTCTTAGCATCTAGTATATAGTTATTTCTATACACGAAATTAATTCAGACACAATGTTTCTCTCTAAAATTTCTCAATAGGAAACTAGATGTAACACAAATGAAAAATAAATGACTGTACTGTGAAAGATAATTTAAGGCATCTAGAGAACTTGATTTCCCTTTTAATTTCAATTCTCATTTATACGGTTTGCAATCCCATGTCATATTTTCAATCTCGGGGTTACATTATCCAAATCCCGGGATTAGGATTGGACTATTAAAAATACTTACATATTTGCATACTTGAAATTGCATAATGAAACTGAAAATAACATTAAAAATTGATTTAATATTATTTTAATGAAACAAATAAAAAAATTAATTCATCGTAAAAAGAAAAATAGTACCAAATGAAATTAAAAAAAAGCATTTCTTCATTCTTGTGTTTCTGTAAATAAGCTTGTAATAACACAGTTCGTCCAGCGTTTTATCGGTGAAACGGTTTATTTTTGTTACAAATTATCCTGACGAAGAAAATGCACGTTTGGATTCTTGTCATTAAATAAGAGTATGTTTTTTTAAGGTAGTCACCACGTCTCCCTCCATTTTAAAGAAAAAGAGACATTCCTTTTTGAATTTTTGATGACAGTGTGACAAATCTAATAGACTTCATTGATGCATAACCATCTTTGATAAATTTATTTAGTTCTTCTGCTGCACTTAATGGTTTTTGTATGTATAAAATCATCGTTATTGAACCAGAATGTGAATCAATTTCATGTGTTATTTCATTTGAAATTGAAAATCCAGTTACATGAGCTGTAAGTAATCCAATGATATTTGAAGTGTTTGAAGTCTTCCAAGCAGGTCCGCTATTATAAAGGCATTTAACTGAAGAAAGAATTGTGATAAAATCTATTCTTTAGATGTTGCTTATATTATTGTGTAAGCATTGCAGTGAGCCATTTATATCTGTGCGACGTTCTCCCAAACGAGAAATGAGAGCTGCGCATATTTTTTTTTTTTACAAATTGCACTTATAATTGCTCCAAAAAAATTCTACGTACATATTTCATGAAAAAATATAAATTTTTGAAAAATTAAATTCTTAGAATTTTTTTTTTTATAAATATAATTTTGACAAAAATTAAATCTCGGTATTAGTTATTTTAATCTATGGATTTTAGGATTGGAAAAAACACCGGGATCTCGGTGCTGAAAACCCTTCTAGATATCTTCAAATAATTATAATTGCCTCTGTCCAAGTTAGCTGACACCGGACATCCTGAAGGTGGGAGAAATGTCCATTTTATGACGCCACTTGCGATGGGGAGAAAGTTAGAAGAAAATCAAAGAAAGAATATCAAATTTCACGGTTTAAAATAGACACTTACCTCGAACCCTTCAAGGTTCAACACGTAAGAGAACGGACATTAAATGCATACAGTACAAAAAAAAGTAAATAAGATACATTAAAGGTTATAACAGATTCACAGTATTTCGAGAAAAAATTTCAAATTGTAATTCAGACAAAAAATTAAATCCCGGGATTTGTAAAAACCACCGGGATAACGGAATTTCGGGGCTGCAAACCTTACTCATTTATTACTGAAAGAATTAGGAATTTGAAACATTTTTCAGTAATGTGAGTGTGAAGACAATTTTATTTTTTACTTTTGTTTCTTTCACGGTACAAGCCAGTTGTTACTTTTGAGATTAAAAAGTCTTCATCATTTTAAAACACGCA
The DNA here is from genome assembly GCA_019973975.1 of Trichonephila clavata. Taxonomy (NCBI): domain Eukaryota; kingdom Metazoa; phylum Arthropoda; class Arachnida; order Araneae; family Nephilidae; genus Trichonephila; species Trichonephila clavata. The sequence goes on along the minus strand of BMAO01016248.1, from coordinate 40,407 downwards.
GATATTATGACAAAGACGTACTGAAAACAGAATTATTCAAAAAATTTGTTTGTAAAGAAGGAAAAACATTTGAACAAAGTTTTGCATAATTTGATGAATTGTTAAACTAGGATAAAAACTATGCTTTGCAGCTAGAATTTCGAACAAAATAGAAGAGGCTTTCGACTAGCATCTGTATCACAATAGGAGATGACAGTGACAATCAAATTTTCTGTAGTACAAAGTAATTGGACTTTAGATCTTGCCATGGTGGAAAAGCAAATAAAAGCGACGACAAAAAATTGATTTCTACATCTGAATGAATAGAGTTAAATTAAGAGGCACCAATAAAATAGACAATAATGAAAGATGAAACAAAAATAAACAATTATGAAACCGATTCCATAGATAAAATTATCTTTGCCATTGTCCCACTACATCATCATTTTATTCATAACTAATTGTTAAGGCGATATGGCCTTGGAGACGAATTTTTTCACTTAGATAATTAGAAAATTTTCATATGCAACATATTTGAACACACACACAGAGTATTCGCTTCAATAAATTAATAATAAGACATTTTACGAAACAAATTATTTAAAACTTCACATACCTTTACAATTATGTTTTTTACTATTTTAAAATTGTCTGTAAAACTAAATAAAAATTATCTTTAATTTCATGGAAAACTTATTCTTTTTTCAGAACAAATTTTAAAATTTCGAAATATTTCCTTTGGAATATAGAAAAAAACCTTCTTTAAAATATGTTTATCACTTAAATATAATGCTATTAAAAGTACACTTTCTATAAAAAGGTATTTTTTTTTTGTTAATTGAAGTTTTTGCACAAGAACAAAAATACATCTTTAATGAATAAAAATTAAAACGACATTTGGCAGAATTCTCGCACAGGTTTCAGCTATTCTTTATATCCGTATACATATGATTTTCTAAATCATCACATGAAAAAACACTTTCCAATAAATATACTTATAATGCTTCAATGTGTTTTTTGTACTTTGAGATGTTTAACACTGTCAAGAAGAATGTCTTTTTACAAATGACACCTTTTTCGCTACTTGTTTGTAAATCTCTTCTTAAAATATCAAGCACTGAAGAAATTTTTCAGCAAATTCCGAAAAAGTCAAATTTTAGTTGGTATGAATTCCAAAACAAAGTTTTCAAACATTGCACAAAGATAAAGACCTACTGCACATCGCAAGCAATGGACTTCTTTCTGGTATGAAATCAGATACTTAATTTAAAGCTGTAACGAATGGTAATAGAGCGCCCTCTACTGGCCATGTGAACACTTAACCAGTCAGCCTGCCACCTCGGGGAAGAAAGGAGGTGCCAATGTCCGCCCGCGCAAACCCCGTTGTATTTCTATAGATTTCCCTGTTTTATGTAATTGTAACCGTGCTCAATTAGAATGTACCACAAATTAAAATTATTTGAGCTAGCCGCCGGAGTTATTTTTGAGTATCGGTTATAAAAATGTCGCCCAACTTACGGCCCGAATAATTATTTAATTTTAATATGACTACTAGTCTAACAAAGTTATCTTCAATATTCTGAACTGCTAGTTCATGAAGAAGTTTAAAAAAGTAATTTCTGAAATTGTAGCTACCGGCTACGAAGAAATTTTCGGATTACTAGAAAATTTATATTTCCTACCGGGCAATTAGAAACTTTGGATTGCATTCGTCTTCATGGAGCATCAGCTAAGTTTTCTTTTTTGTTTTGTTTCTGATTCATTTTGATATTTTATTGAATTTTACTTGTGTTTTTATATTTTATGGTATAAATATATAATAACCATGATTTATTAGTCTATTTCATTATGAGTAATTCTTTTCCCTAGTAAGGAAATTCTTTTACTTTTGTTCATTTCCTGTGATTTATGACTATTAGTGTACTTGTTTGGGGAACTTCTTACCCCCACTTCTGACCTTGAGCTTTCACTGCTTGTTTTCATTCACGAACAAGACGTTTTGTTACTACCCCCCCCCTTCCGATTTTCTGTCTCTCACCCCTTGCCTGGTGAAAATCAGACATTCTTTTTTTTCTTCTCTTGTTCATTTTACTTGGAAACTCGGAATTCAGCATGCGCTGTTCGTTTTGTAAAATTTGTTTAGCCTCGATATTTTTCACTTTTTTTTTGTTGACTCTTTAAGTTACCTATGACGCCAGAGTGTCCCGGAAATTGATATTTCCTATTTAGTATTATAATTGCATGTGTTTTTTTTATTGAATTTTAGTGTTATGAAATTGTGTTTCATTTCTAACTATATTAAAGAATTTTGATCATATATAAAATATATGTGAATTTAAATGAAAGGAATTTTTTTTTGTTTTGTTAACAAAAAGTATAGTTGAAAAGTATTTTTATTTTTTTCATTTAAAAGATTATTCATAGGTTTTGTTTCCACTTTGAATTTCATCAGAATTTCTTTTATATGTGAATTATTTTTATTTTCAAAGCTAATTTTTGCATTCAGTCAAATATCTACAAAACAGTATTTTTATTCCTTGAAAGGAATAGCTTATATGTTGTTTTGGTTAAGTGCATCAGAATTTCTGTTTATCTGAATTTTCATTTTGTTTTCGAAGTTTAGATATTTTGTATCCTGTCAAACATCTATAATAATATATTTTTTAATAGTATTGTGTTCGAATATTCAATTCTTATTATTTTAGGGATTAGTTGATGCTCAATTATAAAAGTTTTAACTATTTTAAAACTAAATTAACTGCATTTAATTTGTGGCTGTCGGATTTTATAATTGACCCTTTTTTCCCCCTCAAAAGTTAAAAACAATGGCGTATCTTGCTAAAGCGCGCAAAGAGGACTTAAAAACACTAGCTACAGAATTGGGCCTCGAAGTAGGAGAAATAATGAGAATAATAGATTTTAAAAATTTAATCACTACTTCGAAAGACTATGATGAACAGTTTACTAAAACTCTTCTAGAGACAATTATTAACACGAGGGTTCAGGCAGAACGTGAGGAAAAGGAGGAAAATGAATACAAACGAAAACAAGACGAACTGAATTTAGAACTAGAACGCATGAAGTTAAGCATGACTGCTACTTCTTCCACTAACACTAGTGCTGCCGCAGAGAAAATAAATATCCAGCACCTCATACCCAGATTTGTGGAAACTTAAGACATTTCCACCTATCTAAAAATATTTGAAAGGCAGTGTGAGCAAGTTAACATAGGGGAAGTCGATTATGTAACACACCTTCTACCTATGTTACCTATTGATATTTCCAATATTATCTTGCGGGAACCTAAAGAGAAATTAGAAAATTACCAGCACATTAAGCAAGTGCTGCTCCAACGATTCAAGTTCAGTGCTGAATCGTTTCGAATTTAGTACTAATCAAAAATAACCCGAAGCTCTGTGGAAGGACTTCGCGTACGAGCTAAACAATTACTTAGAAGAATGGCTACATAGCCTAGAAGTGAAAGACTTTAACTCCCTTAAGGATTTGGTTCTTACCGATCAGCTTAAGGAAAGAGTTTCGAGGGACGTTAAAGAACATTTCGTGGATATCTGGGGAGATATTAAAAGCTTATCTGAGCTAGTACAAAAATTAGACGATTATGAAATTGCTCGAGGTAAGACGTCGAAACATAAAGTTTTACCAGACGTAAGAAGAACTTCTTTCCCCTCAAAAACAAAGAAACAAATCAGTATAAGAATGGGGGATAAAGCAAAGGAAGCACCAAGAAAACCATTTGGAGGGCATTCGCAATTTGAAAGCCGAACTCCTCCGTCCTGCTATGGATGTGGAAAGCCCGGTTACATCAAGTCTAAATGGCCCGACTGCAATCCTTCAAAGGGTGATCCAGCTCCCTTTGGAATTCTGCAAGTTAACAGTCTCTCCCTTCCAACAGAAATGCTGTACTCAGGATCAGCATAAATGGAGTTTCGGGAACTGCATTTGCGGACAGTGGTGCAAGTCATTCGATTGCAGGAGAAACTCTTTACAATATCCTTCTGCAACAAGGAGCTGCTTTTGAGAAGACAGTCATATCCCTATTCTTTGCTGATGGAATCGTTACTCAGAAAGAAGTTCTACGTACATTTCAAACCGTCCTTCTGGAAGGCAGAAAGTTTAAAACCCACTTTATAATTTTGCCTGATGCGAAAAACAACTCCACTCTACTTGGAGTTGACTTTCTCGAAAATGCTGGAATAGTTCTAAATTTCAGAAAGAACTGTTGGACTTTTTGTGACGATTCCCGAAAATCGTACAATTTCGTAACGCCTTATCAGAGTACATCTGTTAATGTACTTCCTGTGGCGATAAATAACTGTCAATTAAGGGAAGATGAAGGACAAGAACTCCCTGGTTCTCAGCGTACGGAACTAGATAGCTTGCTTAAAAATCATCACTCTATCTTTGAAGTAGGGGGAGAAGCTACTCCATTTATCAAACATAGCATCAACACTGAAAACAACCCACCAATTTCAGCGCCTCCCTACCGGATGAATCCAGCCAGGAAGGAGTTGTTGAAGAAAGAGTTAGATTTTCTGCTGCAACAAGGCATCGTAGTAGAATGTGAATCTCCGTACGCCTTTCCCGTTGTTTTGATTCCAAAACCAAATGGCAGCATGCGTCTCTGCATAGACTACAGGAAGCTGAACGCTCAAACCATCCCAGATAGTTATCCTTTGCCTCGGATGGATGACTTGCTTAATGAAGCTAAGCCAACACCTTATATGTCGACTATTGACTTGCGTTCAGGATACCACCAAGTAAAAGTTGTGGCAGAGGATCAAGACAAAACTGCTTTCACATGCCCTTTTGGTATTTACAAGTTCACTCGTATGCCATTTGGATTACGAAATGCACCTGCAACCTTCCAAAGGTTGATAGAAAAATTCCGTTCAGGATTAAACAACGTGCTAGCATTGTCATATCTAGATGACATCATAATATTGTCTCCAACCTTCCAGAAACATCTTTCTGACCTAGAGCAAGTTTTTAAACGTCTTTCATTATTTAAATTAAATGCAAATAGAGAGAAGTGCAACTTCTGTTGTAAAAGGGTGAAATACTTAGGACATTACATCACTAAGGAAGGCATCTCAGTTGATCCTCAAAAGACAGCTGCTATCGCAGATATGACGTCCCCAACCTCTGTTAAACAAGTGCAAAGCTTTGTACAAACCTGTTCCTGGTATCGGCGATACATTCCAAACTTTTCTCAAATTGCAAAATCGCTAACAGACTTAACGAAGAAAAATGCAATGTGGAAGTGGGGCTCTGATCAAGAAGAAGCTTTCAGAGAGAGCTAAAATCAAAACTAGCGTCTCCTCCTGTCCTTAAGCCAGCTGACGGTACCAAGCCGTTTGTCATCCGAACAGATGCCAGTAGCGTTGCCCTCGGAGCAGTTTTACTCCAAGGAGAAAAGGATGAGGTACACCCAATAGAATACGCAAGCCGACTACTTTCGTCCTCGGAGCGAAATTATTCTACCACAGAAAGAGAAGCTCTTGCAGTTGTGTGGGCACTTGAGAAATTTAGAGGTTACGTTGAAGGACAACCTATTAGACTTTCCTCTGACCACCAGCCTTTAAAATGGTTATTATCTTTGAAATCTCCCACCGGAAGACTTGCAAGATGGGCACTACAGATCCAATCTTATAATCTAACTATCGACTATATTCCTGGAAGATCGAACTTTATTGCGGACTTATTGTCTAGAGCCACGTCAGAACAAGAGAAAGCAGACTGTGACATTCTTGCTGTTTTCGTCGATTTTCCCACACGCTCACCTAAAGAAGTTCGTCAAGAACAATTGAAGGATGGTGAGCTGAGGAAAATAATTGAATGTTTTGAAAACAATGAAAAAGGTGTTAATTTTGCCAACTGGTCAGAAAGAGGATACCTCATGAATCAAGGAATTTTATTCCGTTACTCACCCACTTCTGAAAGTGAAGAGGCCCAGCTAGTTGTGCCAATTTACGAAAGACAAGAGATTTTAAAAATTCACCATGATGCCCCAAACGCAGGTCATTATGGAGCCGATGGAACGTTTGATAGAATCTCCAAACGGTATTATTGGACAGGTATGCGTTCTTACATCACTGATTATATAAAGAATTGCGCAGAATGCGATCGCTACAAACCCTCCAACCAAAAACCTTCCGGACTCTTACGTACACCTGTGTACTCTCAACGTTTCGAGACAATTTCCATTGATCTGTTTGGACCTTTGCCTGAGAGTCCATCAGGAAAGAAATGGATATTTATTGTTGAAGACTGTTGCACAAGATGGGTTGAACTTTTTGCCCTCACTCAAGCCACTGCTAGAGAGTGTGCTACAACTCTAATGGAAGAAGTTATATTACGATACGGCTTACCCAGAAGATTAATTAGCGACCATGGCTCTCAGTTTGTGGGTGCCGTCATGCAACAACTTTGTTTTATACTGAACATTGATCAAGACATTATTCCTGTTTATCATCCTCAAACAAATCCTGTTGAAAGGAAAAACCGTGACCTTAAACCAAGAATTGCCATCTTAGTTCAAAATCGACACGATGAATGGGAAGATAAGTTGGCGTCTATCCGTTTCGCTCTGAACAGTGCCAAGTGTGATACCACCGGTAAAACTGCTGCTTACCTGCAGTTTGGACGAGAAATGAGAACTATAGATGATGTGACCAATGACTTTCGAGCCATCATAGAAAATGAAAATTTCGTCCCAGAGATTACCCCATATTTGAAAAGATTGGCAAGAATTTCTTCTGAAATCCGCGAAAGAATTGAAGAGAAACAAGATCAGCGAAAGGCCTTCTATGATAAAAGACATCGTCCTCTCTCTCTCTCTCCTCTGGTCCCTTGTATCATCCAGGTGATAAGGTCAGGGTAACCCTTCACCCCCTTAGCAATGCTGCCCGAAAGAAAACAGCAAAATTCATGCCTAAAAGAGATGGACATTATATTATTGTGACTCAACGCTCTCCGACGACTTATGAAGTGGCAAATTCAAACAACCCACATGAGGTTCTGGGACCTTATCATTCCTCTGCTCTTCGTCCATGCATAGACAAGGAAGCCACTCCAGTCATGCCTCTAAGAAAAAAGGGGAAGACCCAGGAAAGACAACTCTCCTGGTTCCTCATCGAGGACGATACCTAGGAACCAGAGGGGGAGTGTAACGAATGGTAATAGAGCGCCCTCTACTGGCCATGTGAACACTTAACCAGTCAGCCTGCCACCTCGGGGAAGAAAGAAAGGTGCCAATGTCCGCCCGCGCAAACCCCGTTGTATTTCTATAGATTTCCCTGTTTTATGTAATTGTAACCGTGCTCAATTAGAATGTACCACAAATTAAAATTATTTGAGCTAGCCGCCGGAGTTATTTTTGAGTATCGGTTATAAAGCAAGAAAAAGCAATACTTCATATTTTACAAACATGAGATTTTTCTCTGGTGTGGATTCACTAACGTCCATTTAAATGAGTCTTTTAAGAAAAAGTATTGCAAATTTCACAAACATATGACTTCTCACTTATATGAATTGGCAAAAGCTGTTTTAAAGCATTACAGTTAGAAAAAACCTTCTTACAAATTTAATAAATATATGTCTCTTTGGAATAAATTAGCATATGTCTGTTTATATAACTTCTGGTAGAGAAAGACTTATTACAAAATTTCACAAACGAATGACTTTTATTTGGTATGAATCCGCAAATGTTTTTTCAAATAACTACTGGTAGAGAAAGCCTTATTACAAATTTCACATACATACGTCTTATTCTTGGTATGAGTTTGCAAATGCCTTTTTAAATCACCACTGGTAGAAAAAGCCTTGCTGCAAAGTTCACAAACATATGGTTTCTCTCCCGTGTGAACTAGCAAGTGCCTTTTTAAACTAAAATTGTCAGAGAAAGTTCTAGTACAAATTTCACAAACACATGGCTTTTTCTCTCTATGAATTCCCAAATGCTTTTTTAAAGAACTCAAGTTGAAGAAAGCCTTCTTGCAAATTTCACATTCATATGGTTTCTCTGTAGTGTGAGCTCGCAAATGTCTGCGTAAATTACCTTTTTGAGAAAATGCCTTCAGACAAATTTCACAGACATATGGCTTTTCTTGCGTATGAATTCGTAAATGCTTTTTTAAATCACCACTAGTATAGAAAGCTTTCTTGCAAATTTCACAAACATATGGCTTTTCCTGGGTATGAATTCGTAAATGTATTTTTAAACTATTACTGTAAGAGAAAGTCTTCTTGCAGATTTCACATTCATATGGTTTCTCTTTGCTGTGAGCTCCCAAATGTACGCTTAAATTAGATTTGTGAGAAAACGCCTTCCAACAAATATCACAAACATATGGCTTTTCCTGGGAATGACATCGTAAATGCTTTTCTAAATAACTATTGTAAGAGAAAGTCTTCTTGCAGATTTCACATTCATATGATTTCTCTTTGCTGTGAGCTCCCAAATGTCTGTTTAAATAAGATTTTTGAGAAAACGCCTTCCAACTAATTTCCCAGACATGTGGCTTTTCATGGGTAAGCTTTCGTAAATGCCTTTCTAAAACACTACTGGTAGAGAATGCCTTCTTGCTAATTTCCCATTCATAAGATTTACCTCTGGTATGAACTCGCGAATGATTTTTTAAAATACTACTAGAAGGGAAAGCATTAATGCAATGTTCACTAATATGTGGCTTTTTCATGGTATCAATTTGCGTGCTTTTCAAAGTCGCCATTAAAAGAAACCAGATTCTCAGAATAGTTTGCAAATATTTAGCTTCTTTTTCTTATGAACATGAATTTTAAAAGTACTACTGTTAGAAACATTTCGGACATTTAACAAACATAAGGATTATTCCTGGAATGAATTAGTATATGACATATTAAATAACTCTGTCTGCAGAAGACAATTTTGCAACTATCACCAATATCAGGTATCTCTTTGGCATGAATTACAAAATGGCTTAACCTAAAAGTGGCAGCAATAGCGTTTTAAAAAATTCACAAATGACGCTTGTTTTGTATATATTCGAATGAGTGATCAAGAATTGCAATTTCCAGAGGTATTGTTGCAAATTCACAAGCATGTATACATTCTGTGGCTTCGTCAATGTCTGAAAATGTGTTTATACGAAGAAAAAGAGGCTTTTGCTGTAATAACATGAAAGTGTCTCCCTTTTTCCATTTGTATCTGTAAAGAAAAGAGAGAGATTTTGAGTGGAACACACTGCAATTTGAAGAAATCTGGAAGCGATTAACAATAAACTTAATTTTTAGATAATAATAGGAATGATTTCCTTTAACCAAAATAATCACCGACTGCTTTAAAAATGAAATAAGTACCATAAAATCCGGTGTATAACAAGTTTCAAGCTGCATTTTTTAGTCTTTAGGTATATTTGCTATATAAGGAGCAGCCTCTTTTTTTAAGAAATTTAAAATACGCGTATTAATGCTCTTATGTTTTGAAGTCATACAATCGAGGTATTATCTCAGGCTTTTGAAAAGATAGTATAATTCCAGAACCAGAACTTTTAGTCCATACAGAATGTCATTTCTTTTAAATAAACAGAACTTCGACGTACGTAGAAGTCTAAATTTTCATTTTATGATTAGCTCTGTTTTATTTTTAAAGCTATTTTAATATCTGGCGCATAACGAGCACCCGTAAATTTCGATCTTATTTTTTGAGTTAAAAGTGCACGTAATATGCCAGATTTTATGGTAAATGCTTTTGGATCAAGTTTCACTCTTATTCTGTTTTTAGGGACATAATCCGTACGATCTAGACAGCATTTCCCTTAAATCTAAATCATTGCAGCAGAACTAAGTTCATTTGCTACTTGGCGACTGTTTTGTTAAATCTAAATAGCAGCACTGATTAATAGAATCAACAACCCTAAAAGGCGTATTAAGTCTCATCCGTTGACGATACATATGACAGACGTTCTTGGGTGGTATTATTTTAAAATTATGCAAAAATTTGATATTAATAATAGAATGCCAATACTACATTTTTAAAGTATTTAACCACTGATTCCATTCTCTTTACTTTAGTATAAAATTGGGAGGCGAAAAACGACACATAAAAGTCAATCATGTTCACACATAATAACGCAACATTCAAAAAGAGAGCTATTTCTGAAAAATTGATTTGGAGAAATCTCTACTATTTGGAGGACTTTATACTATACATTAAACCTTTTTAAACCTTGATTAAACAATTTAATACATTGTGATTGATACTCCCTGGCACTGTTAAAAGAACGTTCCATATTATCTGTGAAATGAAAAGAAACAAAAGTAATTAAAATACAAATAAGTGTATCAATTTCTCAAAAATCCACGGATGAAGTATAATAATTTTTGGCAGCATTTCCAGCGCAGTATGTCGTCTCTTAATATCTCGTATATAGTTATTTCTATACATGAAATTAATTCAGACACAATGTTTCTCTTTAAAATTTCTCAATAGCAAACTAGATGTAACACAAATGAAAAATAAATGACTTTACTGTGAAAGATAATTAAAGGCAACACGAGGACTTGATTTCCCTTTTAATTTCAATTCTCATTTATAGGGTTTGCAATTCCGTGTCATATTTTCAATCTCGGGATTACATTCTCCAAATCCCGGGATAAGGATTGGACTATTAAAAATACTTACATATTTGCATACTTGGAATTGCATAATAAAACTGAAAATAACATTAAAAATTGATTTAATATTATTTTAATGAAACAAATAAAAAAAAACTAATTCATCGTAAAAAGCAAAAATAGTACCAAATGAAATTTAAAAAAAAGCATTTCTTCATTCTTGTGTTTCTGTAAATAAGCTTGTAATAACACAGTTCGTCCAGCGTTTTATCGGTGAAACGGTTTATTTTTGTTACAAATTGTCCTGCCGAAGAAAATGCACGTACGGATTCTTGTCATTAAATAAGAGTATGTTTTTTTAAGGTAGTCTCCACGTCTCCCTCCATTTTAAAGAAAAAGAGACATTCCTTTTTGAATTTTTGATGACAGTGTGACAAATCTAATAGACTGCATTGATGCATAACCATCTTTGATAAATTTATTTAGTTCTTCTGCTGCACTTAATGGTTTTTGTATGTATAAAATCATCGTTATTGAACCAGAATGTGAATCAATTTCATGTGTTATTTCATTTGAAATTGAAAATCCAGTTACATGAGCTGTAAGTAATGCAATGGGATTTGAAGTGTTTGAAGTCTTCCAAGCAGTTCCTCTATTATAAAGACATTGAATTGAAAAAGAAATTGTGATATCTATTCTTGAGATGTTGCTTAAATTATTGTGTAAGCATTGCAGTGAGCCACATCTGTGGGACGTTCTCCCATACGAGAAATGAGAGGTGCCCATATTTTTTTTTACAAATTGCACTTATAATTGTTCAAAAAATTTCTACGTATATATTTCATAAACAAAATATAAATTTTTGAAAAATTAAATTCTTAGAAAATTTTTATGAGAATTTTTTTTAAAAAATATAATTTAGACAAAAATTAAATCTCGGTATTAGTTATTTTAATCCCTGGATTTCAGGATTGGAAAAAACACTGGGATCTCGGTGCTGAAAACCCTTCTAGATATCTTCCAATAATTGTAATTGCCTCTGTCCAAGTTAGCTGACACCAGACATCCTGAGGGTGGGAGATATATCCATTTTATGACCTCACTTGCGATGGGGAGAAAGTTATAGAAGAAAATAAGAGAAAGCATATCAAATTTTAGGGGTTTAAAATAGACACCTACCTCGAACCCTTCATGGTTCAACACGTAAGAAAACTGACATTAAATGGATACAGTACAAAAAAAAAGTAAATAAGGTACATTAAAGGTTATAGCAGATATACAGTACTTTGAGAAAAAATTTCAAATCGTAATTCAGACAAAAATTAAATCCTCGGATTTGTAAAAATCATCTGGATAACGGAATTTCGGGGCTGCAAACCTTACTCAGTTATTACTGAAATAATTGGGAATTTGAAACATTTTTTAGTTATGTGAGTGTGAAGACAATTTGATTTTTTACTTTTTGTTTCTTTCACTGTACAAGCCAGTTGTTACTTTTGTGATTAAAAAGTGTTCATCATTTTAAAACACGCAGATATTATGACAAAGACGTACTGAAAACAGAATTATTCAAAAAATTTGTTTGTAAAGAAGGAAAACTATTTGAACAAAGTTTTGCATAATTTAAGGAATTGTTAAATTAGGATAATAAACTATGCTTTGCAGGTTGAATTTCGAACAAAACAGAAGAGGTTTTCGACTAGCATCTGTATCACATTAGGAAATGACAATGACAATCAAATTTTCTGTGGTACAAACTAATTGAACATTAGATCTTGGCATGGTGGAAAAGCAAATAAAAGCGACGACAAAAAATTGATTTTTACATCTGAATGAACAGAGTTAAATTAAGAGGCACCGATAAAATAGACAATAATGAAAGATGAAACAAAAATAAACAAACCGATTCCATAGATAAAATTATCTTTGCCATTGTCTAACTGCAGCATCATTTTACTTCATACCTAATTGTTAAGGCGATATGGCACTTTGAGACGAATTTTTTCACTTAAATAATTAGAAGAAAATTTTCATATGCATTATATTTGAACACACACACTGAGTATTCGCTTCAATAAATTAATAATAATAATAAGACATTTTTATGAAAAAATTTATTTTAAATTTCACATACCTTTTAAATTATGTCCTTAACTATTTTAAAATTGTCTGTAAGACTAAATAAAAATCATCTTTAATTTTATAAAAACATATTCTTTTTTTCAGAACAAATTTTAAAATTCCGAAATATTCCCTTTGGAATATAGAAATATATTATTTAAAATATATTTATATATTAAATATAATACGATTAAAAGTACACTTCTATAAAAAGGTATTTTAAGTTAAAAAAAATATTGAATTTCTAGAAACAGCATAAAAGGAAATCAAGGTAAATAAAGCAATACTCAGTTAATTAAAATGTGACTTTATTAAAAAGTACATTAAATGTATCAAAAAGTCATGAAAGAATAAACTGAAAAATTTCCATATATCAGGAACATAAAATAAAAATGTTTTTTCTCTTCAGCGGTCTGAAAAGTGATATCATTAAATGTAAACCCGAAGATTGCAGTTGGTGCACAAGAGCAAAAATACATTTTTAATGAATAAAAATTAAAACGACATTTGGCAGAATTCGTGCACAGATTTCAGCTATTCTTTATATCCGTATACATATGATTTTCTAAATCATCACATGAAAAAACACTTTCCAATAAATATACTTATAATGCTTCAATGTGCTGTTTGTACTTTGATGTTTAATTAAACACTGTCAAGAAGAATGTCTTTTTACAAATTTCAAATGACACCTCTTTTTCGCTATTAGTTTGCAAATCTCTTCTTAAAATATCAAGCACTGAAGAAATTTTTCAGAAAATTTCCAAAAAATGCATATTTCAGTTGGTATGAATTCCAAAATAACCTTTTCAAACATTACAGAAAGATAAAAACCTACCGCACATCACAAGCATTGGGCTTCTTTCTGGCATGAAATCAGATATGTAATTTAAAGCAAAAAAAGGCATTACTTCAAATTTTACAAACATGAGGTTTCTCTCTGGTGTGGATTTCCTAACGTCCATTTAAATGAGTCTTTTAAGAAAAAAGTCTTGCAAATTTCACAAATATTTGACTTCTCATTTATATGAATTCGCAAATGCTGTTTTAAAGCATTACAGTTAAAATAAACCTTGTTACAAATTTAATAAATATATGGCTATTTGGTATGAATTAGCATATGTCTCTTTAAATATCTTATGGTAGAGAAAGACTTATTACAAATTTCACAAATGAATGGCTTTTCTTTGGTATGAATCTGCAAATGTTTTTTCAAATAACTACTGGTAGAGAAAGCCTTATTACAAATTTCACAAACATACGTCTTATTCTTGGTATGAGTTTGCAAATGCCTTTTTAAATCACTACTGTTAGAAAAAGCCTTGCTGCAAAGTTCACAAACATATGGTTTTTCTCTCGTGTGAACTAGCAAGTGCCTTTTTAAACTAAAATTGCACGAGAAAGTCCTAGTACAAATTTCACAAACACATGGCTTTTTCTCTGTATGAATTACCAAATGCTTTTTTAAAGTGCTCATGTCGGAGAAAGCCTTCTTGCAAATTTCACATTCATAAGGTTTATCTGTAGTGTGAGCTCGCAAATGTCTGAGTAAGTTACCTTTTTGAGAAAATGCCTTCCAACAAATTTCACAGACATATGGCTTTTCTTGTGTATGAATTCGTAAATGCTTTTTTAAATCACCACTAGTATAGAAAGCATTCTTGCAAATTTCACAATCATATGGCTTTTCCTGGGTATGAATTCGTAAATGCTTTTTTAAATCACCACTAGTAGAGGAAGCCTTTTTGCAAATTTCACAAACATATGCCTTTTCCTTGGTATGAATTCGTAAAGGAAGTTTTAAATCACCTCTGTTAGAGAAAGGTTTCTTGCAAATTTTACAAACATATGATTTCTCTCTCGTTTGAACTAGCAAATGCCTTTTTAAATTAAAATTGGCAGAGAAAGTCTTATTCCAAATTTCACAAACACATAGATTATCCCCTGTATGAATTCGCAAATGCTGCTTTAAAGAGTAAATGTTGAAGAAAGTCTTCTTGCAAATTTCACATTCATATTGTTTCTCTTTGCTGTGAGCTCCCAAATGTCTGTGTAAGTTACCTTTTTGAGAAAATGCCTTCCAACAAATTTCACAAACATATGGCTTTTCCTGGGTATGCATTCGTAAATGCATTTTTAAAAGACTACCGGTAGAGAAAGCCTTCTTGCAAATTTCACATTCATAAGGTTTAATTCTGGTGTGAACTCGCAAATGCTCTTTCAAAGCACTACTAGCAGGGAAAGCATTACTACAATGTTCACTAACATGTGATTTTTTTATGGTATCAATTTGTGTGCTTTTTAAAGTCGCCATTTAAAGAAACCAGATTTTCAGAATACTTTGCAAATATTTAGCTTCTTTTTTGTATGTACATGACTTTTAAAAGTACTACCGAGAGAAAAAAAAACATTTTTGACATTTAACATACATAAGGCTTATTCCTGGAATGAGTTAGTATAAGACATATTAAATATCTCTATTTGCAGAAAACAATTTTACAACTATCACCAATATATGGTTTCTCTTTGGTATGAATTACTAAATGCGTTAACCTAAAATTTGCATTAAGACCGTTTTAAAAAATTCACAAATGATGCTTTTGTATAAATTCGAATGAGTGATCAAGAATTGCCATTTCAACTAGCATATATACATTCTGTGGTTTCGTCAGTGTCTGATAATGTGCATACGAATAAAAGGACGCTTTTGCTATAATAACATGAAAGTGTCTCCCTTTTTCCATTTGTATCTGTAAAGAAAAGAAAGAGAGGTTTTGAGTGGAACACACTGCATTTTGAAGAAATCTGGAAGCGATTAACAATAAAGAACCAACAACCTTAATTTTTAGATAATAATAGGAATTATTTTCTTTAACCAAAATAATCACCGACTGCTTTAAAAGTGAAATAAGTACCGTAAAATCCGGCGTATAACAAGCACCTATACTTTCAATCTGCATTTCTTAGTTTTTAGGTATATTTGCTGTATAAGGAACAGCCTTTTTTTTAAGAAAGAAATTTAAAATACGCGTATCAATGCTCTTATCTTTTGAAGTCATACAATCGAGGTATTATCTCAGGCTTTTGAAAAGAGAGTATAATTCTAGAACCAGAACTCTTTTAGTTCATAAAGGATGTCATTTCTTGTAAATAAACAGTACTTTGAAGTACGTAGAAGTCTAAATCTTCATTTTATGCTTAGCTCTCTTTTACTTTTAAAGCTATCGTTTTAATATGTGGCATATAACGAGCACCCATAAATTTCGATCTTATTTTTTGAGTTAAAAGTGCACGTAATATGCTCGACTTTAAGGTAAATGCTTTTGGATCAAGTTTCACTCTGATTCTGTTTTTAGGGGCATAATCCGTAAGATCTAGAAACCATTTTCCTGAAATCTAAATCACTGCAGCAAAACTAAGCTTATTTGCTATTTAATGACTGCTTTGTTAAATTTAAATCGTAGCACTGACCAATAAAATCATCAACCCTAAAATACGTATTAAGTCTTATCCGTTGACTATAAATATGACAGGCGTTCTTGGGGTTCGTATTATTTTTAAATTATGCAAAAATCTGATATTAATAATAGAATGCCACTAATACATTTTTAAAGTATTAAACAACTAATTCCATTCTTATTACTTTAGTAAAAAATTGGGAGGCGCAAAACGACAGACAATAGACAATCATGTTTCCACATAAAAACGCAACATTCAAAAAGAGAGTCATTTCTGGAAAATTGGCTTGGAGAAATCTCTACTATTTGAAGTGCTTCATACTATACATTAAACCTTTTTAAACCTTGAATACACAATTTAATACATTGTGATTGATACTCCCTGGCACTGTTAAAATAATGTTCCATATTTTCTTCGAAATGGAAAAGAAACAAAAATAATTAAAATAAAAATAAGTATCTCACTTTCTCAAAAATCCAGAAGGATGTATAATAATTTTGTGGCAGCATTTCCAGCGCAGTATGTTGTCTCTTAACATCTCGTATATAGTTATTTCTATACATGAAATTGATTCAGACACAATGTTTCTCTCTAAAATTTCTCAATAGCAAACGCAAACTAGATATAACACAAATGAAAAATAAATGACTTTGTAGTGAAAGATAATTTAAGGGAACTCGAGGACTTGATTTCTCTTTTAACATCAATTCTCGTTTATTACTGAAAGAATTAGAAATTTGAAACATTCTTCAGTAATGTGAGTGGGAAGACAATTTGATTTTTCACTTTTTGTTTCTTTCATGGTACAAGACAGTTGTTACTTTTGTTATTAAAAAGTGTTCATCATTTGAAAACAAGCAGATATTATGAGAAAGATGTACTGAAAACAGAATTATTCAAAATATTTGTTTGTAAAGAAGGAAAACAATTTGAACAAAGTTTTATATAAGTTGAGGAATTGTTAAATTATAATAATCAATTTATGCTTTGCAGGTAGAATTTTGAACAAAACATATAAGGTTTTTTGTCTAGCATCCATATCACAATAGGAGATGACAATGACAATCAATTTATCTGTGGTACAAACTATTTGGACATTAGATCTTGCCATGGTGGAAAAGCAAATAAAAGCGACGACAAAAAATTGATTTCTACATATGAATGAACAAAGTTAAATTATGATGCACCAATAAAATAGAAAATAATGAAAGATGAAACAAATACAAACAATCATGAAACTGATTCGATAGATAAAATTATCCTTGCCATTGTCTCATGACAGCATCATTTTACTAAAGAGATATTATTAAAGAGATATGACACTTTGAGACAAATTTTTTCACTTAGATAATAAGAAGAAAACTTTCATGTGCAACATATTTGAAGACACACACATAATATTAGCTTCATAAATTCATAATAAGATTAAAAAATTTTATGAAAAAAATTTATTTAAAATTACACATACGTTTTAAATTATATTTTTTACTATTTTAAAATTGTCTGTAAAACTAAATAAATATTGTCTTTAATTTTATACAAAACAATTTCTTTTTTTCAGAACAAATTTTAAAATTTTGAAATTTTTTTTTTGGAATTTAGAAGTAAACCTTCTTTAAAATATATTTATCACTTAAATATAATGTGATTAAAAGTACACTTTCTATAAAAAGGTATTTTTTTTGTTAAAAAAATATTGAATTTCTAGAAATAACATAAAAGGAAATCAAAGCAAATAAAGCATTACTCAGTTAATTAAATTTTGTATTTATTAAAAAGTTCATCAAAGGTATGAAAAAAGTCATAAAAGAATAAACTAAAAAATTTCCATATATTAGGAACATAAAGTAAAAATATTCTTTCTCTTCAGCACTCTGAGAAGTAACATCGTTATTTGTAAATCCGAAGATTGTGCACAAGAACAAGAAGACACCTTTAATGAATAAAAATTAAAACGACATTTGGCAGAATTCTTGCACAGGTTTCAGCTATTCTTTATATCCGTATACATATGATTTTCTAAATTATCACATGAAAAAACACTTTCCAATAAATATACTTATAATGCTTCAATGTGCTGTTTGTACTTTGATGTTTAACACTGTCAAGAAGAATGTCTTTTTATAAATTTCAAATGACACCTCTTTTTCGCTATTAGTTTGCAAATCTCTTCTTAAAATATCAAGCACTGAAGAAATTTTTCAGCAAATTTCCAAAAAAGTCAAATTTTAGTTGGTGTGAATTCCAAAACAAACTTTCAAACATTACACAAAGATAAAGACCTATCAAACATCACAAGCATTGGGCTTCTCTCTGGTACGAAATCAGATACGTAATTTAAAGCAAGATAAAGCTGAGGTGGTGCATTTATCCGCTGGGATAGAACCAGGGACCTTTGGGTCCGAAGCCGAGTAACTTAACCGCTACACCAAAATGATCACCATGGTGAGGAGGTTGTTACTGGCTTATGTAGATACCACTACATACTCTCCCACCAGTGAGTCGGTGGATAGGCGAACAAACGATGTATGTGTTAAATCGAGTGTGTTTGCTGCTGCGTCACAAGTTGTGACCACTTTTGCTGGTTGCGTCATTCGTGCGTGACAGCTTGAGGGTTGCATTTGCGGTAGATAGATGGCGCCACGACAGTTCAGAAGGTTGCCTTTTTCTGAGTTCAGTCAGGGTCACCAATGAAGTAAGATTAGAACCCGCGACCTATGGGTTCGTAGCCCCAGTAACATGACCACTACACCAAGATGACCACCTTGGTGCGGAGTTTCTTACTGGCTTATGTAGATGATACCACTACAAAGCATTACTTCAAGTTTTACAAACATGAGGTTTCTCTCTGGTGTGGATTCCCTAATGTCCATTTAAATGAGTCTTTTAAGAAAAAGTCTTGCAAAATTCACAAACATATGACTTCTCATTTGTATGAATTCAAAAATGCTGTTTTAAAGCATCACAGTTAGAAAAAAACCTTGTTACAAATTTAACAAATATATGGCTCCTCTTATGTATGAATTCACAGATGCTTTTTTAAAGTATCACAGTTAGAAAAATCCTCGTTGCAAATTTAAAAAAAACTTGCCTCTTTGGTATGAATTAGCATATGTCTGTTTAAACTATTTCTGGCAGAGAAAGCCTTAGTACAATTTTTACAAATGAATGGCTTTTCTTTGGTATGAATTTGCAAATGTTTTTTCAAATAACTACTGGTAGAGAAAGCCTTATGACAAATTTCACAAACATGAGGCCTCTCTCTGGTGTGAATTCGCAAATGTAGCTTTAAATTATCACTTCGAGAAAATGCCTTCCTGCAAATTTCACAAACATATGGCTTTTCCTTGGAATGAATTAGCAAATGCTTTTTTAAAACACAATTCTGAGTAAAAACCTTGTTGCAAATTTCACATTTATATGGCTTCTCTTTGGTATGAATTTGCAAATGTGTTTTTAAATTACTTCTGCCAGAGAAAGCCTTGTAACAAATATCACAAATATGAGGTCTCTCCCTGGTGTGGATTTGCAAATGTTCCTTTAAATAATCATTTCGAGAGAAAGCCATACTGCAACTTTCACAAACATATGGCTTCTCTTTGGTATGAATTCGAAAATGCCTTTTTAAATCGCCACTGGTACTGAAAGCTTTCTTGCAAATTTCACATTCATGAGGTCTCTCACTGGTATGAATTCGCAAATGCTTTTTTAAATCACTACTGGTACAGAAAGCCTTCTTGCAAATTTCACACACATATAGCTTCTCTTTAGTATGAATTGGTAAATGTCTTTTTAAACCACCACTCTGAGAGAAAGCCTTCTTGCAAATTTCACAAACATATGGCTTTTCTTTGGTATGAATTCGCAAATGTGTTTTTAAATGACTACTATTAGAGAAAGCCTTATTACAAATTTCGCAAACATGAGGTCTCTCTCCGGTGTGAATTCGCAAATGTTGCTTTAAATTATGACTTTGAGAAAATGCCTTCCAGCAAATTTCACAAACATGTAGTTTTTCCATTATTGTCATTCCAACCATTTATCATGTTCTTTTAAATCACTATTAACAGAAAATGACTTACTGAATAGTTCACAAATTATAAGCATTTTTTGTATGAATCCAGAAATTTATTTTAAAAGCAGTTTATTGTGAGAAAGACCTCTGGACATTTGATAGAAATGAGAAATAACATATGCCATGTTAAATAACACTTTATGAAGAAGACTCTTTCGAAACTTTCCCCAATATATGGTCTCTCTTTGGTAGAAATTTGCATTAGACTGATGACTTTACTGGAACACAATGCACCTCAGCACCTAAGGTCAAGAAAACTGAGATGGGCACAGTTGGCCGTCATGAGCTGTTACGTCCACAGAGTTTTGCTCTGATATGAATTACAAACTGCCAGTATAAAATTTGCAGGAAAGGTCATTTTGAAAATTTCAAAATAATGAAACTTGTGTTTGGTATATATATTCGCAAAAATCATGATCGAATACCATTTCCACAGGTATTGAAAATTTCACTAACTTGTTTTTTTTTTTGGCTTTAGTACATAAATGTTTAAGTACGTGCTCATGAAGTAAAAGAGACCTTTTACAATGATCACACGAAAGTATCTTCTTTTTTTTATTTGCTTCCATCTGTAAAAAATATATATATTAATAGAACACTTCACTTTAAGGAAATTTGGAAGCGATTAACAATAAAGCACCAATTACTTCAATTTTAGATAAAAATGGGAAAATAGTTCTAACAAAAATAATCACTCTCATATAGAACACATGCAGTTAAGATACTGCATTAGATAATAATGTAACACACAGCCTTTAATAGCCTTAGCAGATAATAATGTAACACACAGATGAAAGTGATTTAATTTGACATTGTTGTCTCCCCATCATATTTCTTTATTTCATTCTTAATTCTCAACAGGGACAAGATAGCTTAAGCACAAATTTTTAAAATATTTAAAAGAAAAAATTTTATATGTACCAAATTTGAACACACATAATATATTTTTCACGAAAATGACCATTATATAAAAAAGCTCATTTAAAATTTTATACTTTCTAAAGCAATATTCAATATTTTAAAATACCTACCTCTTTTACAAATTTTATATTTAAGCATTTTCTCTCTATCTTTAGAAGTGTTTCGCAAAATTTTGAGCATGGAATTGGATACGGGGGGGGGGGGGGGATTTATCTAACTTCACGGAGTTTTTTTTAAAAAAATGTTCATGTAAATCTTTATTCCAGATGAGTGGAAAAAGTTTTACAACTTTATATTGATTACAAAAAAGCCTTAGAATTTTAAATGCATGATGATCATCATGAAAATCAAAAATTCAATAAGAAGTCATCTAAACTTTTGAGAGCTAGTAAAAGAATTGAGAAATATAAAGTTTAATATTCTTTCTGATATATATTATAATTAGTTCATATCAATCTTTTTAAAAAAGAAACCCATCAAAAATTATTAGATAACAATATGTTAAAACTTAATGAAATGAAAAATTGAGGAATGTATCTGTAGCATGAGAACAAACTTTTTTTGAACTTCTATGAATTGAACTTCTTGAAAATCTATTCTTTTTAGGCGTACATTGTGATCCGTTGTTCAAACTAATCAGACATTACATCTCAGCATGGTGGAAAAGCAAATAGAAGCGATGGCTAAGCAATGAATTCCAGATGAAAAATGAAGCATGGCATAATATGAAATATATCAAATGGAAAACTCTTCACTTACAGCAGGTTTGTGAAATTGATATTATTAAAATTATAAATTTGGAAGGATAATTTAATGTCCAAGATGCCAAGTAAATTTTTTTATTGAATATCAACAGTTACAGTTACAATTAGTTCCTTTTTTGTGGGATATGAAGCAACAAGGCTGCTATCCCCTAAAAGAGACTAAATTTCCAAATTAGTAGATATCAAAATATTTTATTTTCTGAGCAAAAAAATCTAAATGTAGATCTATTTGACATAGCTTTTTCTAATAATTCTTTGAAAGTCATGTTGCAATGTGGATCAATTTTGAGGAAATACTTTAGATGATTTCGAGGATGAGTATATCGCAGTTTAACAAGATATGGTCCCAAGTCATTTAAGCAATTACATGAACTGCAATTTGCGTTGTCTAATAAATTGAATTTTTGTAGAAGTCCTGGAGTGATGATCATTTTACTGAAGATTCAAGTACACAGGATTTCTTCCCTTCTATTTTTTGTCCACTTAGAGATAGTGCCTATGTTTGGAATATTGCCCAGGTTTTCAAAATACTTTCTTGAATAGAAGTTATCGTTTGTTTTTTAAAAATCTTTCTTGATATATATTTTTTTACTAATGTCTTCTGAGGCAATCCAGTCAATGTAAACCTTGAACTATTTGACGGATCTTGCGAGATTATCTGCCTGTTTATTCCACAATATGTTTGAGTGTCCTGGAGTCCAAAGTAGAATCAACTGATTATTATAATATGACAATATAGCTAGTTTATGCATAACACTATGTGACTTGATCAAGTAATTTTGAAGAGCAGATAGAACAGAGAGACTATCAGATAAAATTAGCAGATTCTTGTTTGAAACCGACAGATCATCTAAAGCTTGGCAGATAGCCAGAGCTCCAGCTGTAAAAATAGGCTTATTGTGATTAATTCTATAGGCAAAAAGGGAATTTTTGGTGATACCTGCAATAGATGCAATTTGCTCATTTTTCGAAGCCTCAGTAGCTTATACATAAAAGTCCTGGAAATCATGATGTACTGTTTCAGTAAATAAACTTCTTATAATTTGAATTGGTAAATTTTAATCCAGGAATTTGAAGCAAGATGTTATTCTGGGGATTAGGATAATTTGACCACTAACAGCATTCAAAGGATTTAGTATATTTATATTATTTTATCTTCTTCCGTAATATTTCGATTCAGAGACTCAGGGTTATCACTATATCATCGAGAAAAGGTTTGATTAGAAATCTGAGAACGGAAAAACTTATTTGCCAATCTTCGTATTTTATCAGACAGAATTTCTTGTCCAACCAATTTTAAAAGCACAATATTTGGAGTCCATTGTGGAAGTCCTAGTGCAATTTGGAGGGCTTTGGTTTGAATGACATTAAAAGGTTTCAGCTGATTGTCAGACCATTTATTTATTATATGGCTAAAGTAGTAAAAAACACTGCATACGCCATTATTGACTATTTTGATCAGATCTGCTGCTCTTGGTTCATGATGCTTGTATGCCATAGCCTAAGGGCTATTAATTTTTTATGCTTTGCTATTTAATTGATTTCTTAATGAAACATTCTGGCTTTGTTTGGAAAATTGAACTTCTAAATATTTGATAGAGGATTGCCAAGGGAGTGAATGCCCCTCCAATAAAATATCATGGAACGAATTGATTCTTTAATTGGATAACTCAGCTATTGTACTTTCATCTCGACTTAGAGAAAGCTTCCAATATTTGCACCATTGAGATATTTTTTCCCGTGTATTTTGCAAAGGTAATCAAGAGAATAGTGGGAGCAGTAAAGGAAAACATCGTCAGCATAAACAGCATTCAGTGTCATATTCGAAAGTTTCAAAAAAATCATGCATATGAATATAATATAGTGTACAAGACCACAGTAGGCATTTAAGATAGCTATTTATTAAAGCAGCATAGGCTACATGATGCTTCATGTACTACATTGGAATGCCATCCTTTTACAAGTTTAAATAAAAAAAAATAGGTTTTAGTACATGTGGCACCCCATTTATTAAATAGACTAAAAACTAATATCTAACATGCCCCTTTTAAAAAAAATATTGAGTTCAATGAATTAAATTACTTAACAATGAATACAATTACTTATTTAAAATTTACTTCATTTAAATACAACCAATTGTTAAGGACAACAAAAACTTATCTAAACTGTTTTACACAGTTATAGTTTTACTTAAAAATTTTTAGTTAAATTTAACTCTGAGATTAACTATTAAACTAAAATATGTTTGTCAGAGTTCTTTCAATTGTCTATATAGCAAACAAGCTACACAATATTTCTCGAAGATTTTTGTACCACAGGATTGCTTTGCTCACTATAGTTTCAATTGGAACTTGCAATAGTAGGTTAATATTGATTCTGTTTGTTTTAGGTGATACATTTACTTGATTGTCTGCAGAATCATTTGGAATTCTAGAAATTTTAGTAGCATCACGCTTATAGAGATCTTCTACAGTTCTTGACCAAAGTGGATTATCATCCTCAGTGTAGTCTTGTCGAATGTGAAATCTGTTTCTCCTGAAAACACCTCCATCCTCTCCTTTTATTATATATGAGCGAGGTTGAGGACCTACTTGAATTATAGTTTCTTGCTTCTGAGGCTCTTTCATTTTATGTTTAAACCATACTTTGGCATTTTTATGTAGCACAGGCAACACTGTTACTTGCTTATTAGCATATTTGTTTTGAATGATCTGCTTTTTTCTCAAAGCTTCTCTTGCTCTTTCAACATCAAATGTAGGTTTTAATTGGCCTGGATGTGATGGCAGGAAAGTTCTTAGCTTTCTTCTCATTAATAGTTCAGCTGGTGATGGCATATCCTTTGCTGGTTGTATCCTGTAGTCAAGAAATACAACATACAAATCTTTTCCCTCTTCTGCGGCTTTAGTAAGAGAATTTTTTACTGTTTGCACTGCTCTCTCCATTTGTCCATTTGCTCTAAGAAAATGAGGCGGTGTAACATGATGTTTAATACCCCATTCTCGGAAGAAGTTCATCAAATTTGAGTTAAAGGGTGGTCCACCATCACTTACAAGGTCTTCAGGTATTCCATGAGTTGCATAAATGGATTTCATGACTGTAATGACAGTTTGTGCTGTTGTACTGTTAAGTGGTTTCAGTTCAACATACTTGGACAAATAATCTACCATTAGCAGATGTTCTTTGCCTTTTAAACAAAAAATATCACATGCAGCTTTTTGTCAAGGTCTGCCTGGAATATCTGGTTTTCTCTTTGATAATTCTGGCAGATTTTGTATTTGGACTCATATTCCTCAACATCTCCATTTAAATTAGGCCAATAAAAATATTCCCTGGCTTTTATTTTACTGGAAACCACACCCTTGTGTGACACATGCAACTATTTCAATATTTCTTTTTATATTTTGCTGGTACCACAAATCACTGTCCTCTGCAAATAATTCCTTCTTTTGTGGAATATAACTCTTCTTTGCAATGCCAATAAGGCTGTGCAGCTATTTTGGTTTTCTTTTTCTCTGGCCAACCATTATTAATGTGAATCAACACATCTTGCATTTCAGGATCCCCTGTTGTCATTTTTGCTATTTCCTCCCACTTAGTTTGTGAAGCTTGTGTTAACAGATTTATTCTCACAGTTGCCTCTTGGCCTAGAACTTCATCAAAATTATCAGTGATTGATTGTGCTCTTGAGGAACATATTCCAACCGAATATTATATTTATTGAGTCAAAGTAACATACATTGAAGACGAGGAGATATTGTATCAAATGGTTTCTTACTAAGGCCCAGTATTGTCTTGTGATCTGTCTGAATTATGACAATCCTTCCATAAGTATAATAGTTGAAATGCTCCAACCCATATATCACAGTCATTAGCTCCTTTTCAATTTGAGCATAATGTTGTTGTGTCTGCATTAATGATACAGATCCATAGGCTACTGGCTGACCCTCTTGAAGAAGCACAGCTCCCAGTACATTTTTACCAGTGTCAACAGAAACAGTTACTTCCATGTTTTATCAGCTCAAAATCCCTCTCTATGTTTGCATCCCAGATCCACACAAAACCTTTTTTTAGAATCTGCCTTACATTATGCGTTCAATTTGATAGATGTGGTGAAAATTTCGCTAGATATGTTACCATACCGAGAAATCTTTGCAAATCTTCTTTGCAGTTTGGTGTTGCAAACTCTTCAATGGCTCTAATTTTCTTGGGATCTGGTTTAACTCCTTTATCTGACAAAACATGACCCAGATAATTAACTGAAGTTTGTGACAGCTGCATTTTCAATTCATTAAATTTTAAATTGGCCTTTCTTGATTTCAAGAGTGTTCGACGTAATAATCTGCAATGCTCTTCCACAGTAGATGAACCCAGTGCAATATCATCAAAGTAAGGATTTATATCTTTAATTTCGTCAAAAATTTCATCCATTGGCTTTTGAAATTCTTCAGTAGCAGAGTTCAGACCAAATGGCAATACTAAAAATCTGTACCGCCCCCAAGGTGTGCAAAATATGGTTAGATATGAAAATTCATCTAATGGTAACTGCCAAAAACCATTTTTTTGCATCTAGAATAGTAAACACTTTACCACCTTGCAGCTTCATAACGAGTGCATCTGCAGTAGGGATTGGGTAATGAGGTCTTTGAATAGCTTCATTCAGTGGCCTGGGATCAAGACAAATCCTTAATTTCTTAAGTGAGTCGATTACAACCATGTTGTTCACCCACTCAGTTGGCTCTTCAACTTTGCTTATTGTGCCTGTTTCTACCATATTATTTAGTTCTTCTTTAACTTTGTTATGTATAGCAAGAGGCACTTTATGCGGGGCTGCTACATGAGGAACAGAGTTTTCTTTTAATTTAATTTTTACAATTCTTCCAAGTCTTTCTGTTCCCATAAAAACATCAGGAAATTCTTTCAAAATTAATTCTGGAGTTTCAATTGGGGTTTTATAGCACACATTCAATCTCTGAATCAGCCCTAATTCTCTACAGGTTTCAAGGCCTAAAACTGGACATGAATTTAAACTTGTTACTAAAAATTTATAAGTTTTTCCATACTTTTTAGTTAGGCAGTTGAGGTAGCACTCACCCAGAATAGGAACTCTGTTATCACTGTAGTCAAACACAGCAGTTTTGCACTTTCTTACTCCTGGCTTTTCTTCCCATTTTAAGAGTTCTGACTAGAGAATTACATTCACTTGAGATCTAGTATCCAGTTTAAACATTACAGCATTTTTATTTACTAAAATTTTTTCATACCACACACAGTTGGTTTCTTTCATGTCCAGTTCTTTAATGACTTCAGTTCCACAATGTAAATAGTCTCAGAATTCTCACAGTTTTCTTCAATAGCATTCACTCTTCGAGCAGTCACGTTTTTCTATTTATTTCTTTGAGTTCTGCACATTTTTGCACAATGATTTTTCCCCTCACTATTTCGTCATTTTGTACTGCATGCCTGACATTTCTTCTCATGAATTTGTCCACATTGCTTGCAATTAACCTCATTTTTCTGATTATTCTTGCTTTGATTCCGATAATTTTTTAAATTCTTTAAAGCATTCACTGAAAGTTTTTCATTCATAACTGCCTCTTGTACCTTACTGTTCTCAGCGGTTTTGCATTCACTAACTACTTCCTGTAGAGTTTTGGCTTTTTTACTGGTTTCTCTGATCAATCTTTCTTGAAGTGCTTTATCTAATAGTCCTTGAATTATTTTATCACGTAGCATGCGGTTCTGCAAAACGCCATAATTGCATAAAACAACAGCATTATGAAGCCTAGAATAATAGTCCGTAAATTTTTCTCGTAGTTCCTGTTTTATTTCCAGGAACTTAAAAAGAAGCAAAAATTTCGTTTTGATAGTTCAGAAAATATTTATCAAATTCCTGAAGCACTTGTTGCAGAGTCACACCTTCACAACCATCGTTAGGCTTAATATCGAAAGCTCATAGATGCTTTTTAAATTCTCCGCATAAATAACGGAATAGTGCAGTTTTTTCTGGCACTTCACTGTATCCCCGAAGGGCTTCCAAAAAAACCTTCAAAATCTTCTTTCCAATGCCTCCGGGATTCTGATGGATTCGTTCCTGCTTGAAATGCTGGAATCGTTGGCAAATTGTTTGCCATCTTTAGGACAGTCTCAAAATCAAATGTATTCTGAAAAAGATGATAATGTGGATTCTTTCATCAGTCTGATATCATATAATATAGTTCACAGGACCACAGTAGGCATTTAAGATAGTTATTCATTAAAGCAGCATAGGTTATGTGATGCTTCACATACTACATCGGAATGGCGTCCTTTTACAAGTTTACATAATATAAAATAGGTTTTAGTACATGTGGTGCCCCATCTACTAAATAGACTAAAAACTAATATCTAACAATGAATAGTATATAAAATTGGGAAGAGACCTTAAGGAAACATCTTTATTGGAGGAAAGATAATTCCTCCATTTGGTTTGAAAAGATCAATATGTGAGAAACTTAAGGATCCAAATAACTGTTTTTCTTGTTATACCGATTTGCAGACATCTGTAGAGAAGACCATCCACATAAACTGAATCGTATGCACTCTTTATACCTAACTTATTCCTATAAAATATTTCTTTTGTAATTTGCATCCACTATTGCTTTATGAATAAGATAGGTAGCACTTCTATCTTTAAAAGGGACGAAACCGTAATGTTGAGAATGAAGTTTTCGTTCAGTAGTTAGAAAGTAGGATACTCTACAGATTAGAACTCTTTCAAAGCTTTTTGAAAAGATAGAAGTCAGGGTTATTGGTCTATAGGATGAGATTCGAGTTTTGTCTTTACATGGCTTAGGAATTGGAAGGATGACTGCATGCTTCCAAGAGTTTGGAACAGTAATTTGAAGTATGAACAGTAATTTGTTTCTAAAAATTATAAATTAATAAATAAAATAAATGCAATTAAAATTAGAAAATGCAAATTAAATAGAAAATGCAATTAAAAAAAGTTGAAATAAAATTTATTATGGTCCAGAAACAGGAAAAACTAGCATCAATCCATCTAAATGGTGGGTCTTCAGCAGCAATTGTCTCGAACTTATGACATGCTCGCCACAAGTTCGTTACATTGACCACTAGGCTACTGCAGACATGCTAAATTACAAGTTGTATAATAATACCAATGACATGTTAATTGTGACATACTTGAGGATAAAAAACAATTACATCTTTTAAAAAACATATTTTAAGTAAGAAATCCTAAGCACTTCAAAGAGATACAGGAAGTGAATTTATAACCAAACATACTCAAAAGTTATGTAGAAAATAACAACATAAACTAGTTTAGAAAATAGAACATGGTAAGATTTGATCATTAGAAAAAAGAAGTCTTAAATAAATTAGTAAAAAATTATAATAATTTATATCTTAATCTATTAAAATTACACAAAAAGAAAAGAAAAGAAATTAATAGTATTAACAAAAATTTATTTAGTTAAGAGTAATGAGAAAACTGATATACAAAATAAATGTTTTGAAAATATTGAGATAATTAATTGAATTAACATGTTAAGATAGTGAACCAAAAAGAGTCTGTTATAATATTACTTTAAATAATAATATCAAGAATTTTAAAGAAGTATGACAGGAGAAATAACTAATTGAACAAGAAAAGAAAAATATAAAATTATAAAATAAATCACAAAGATATATTTATAATTCTTTTAAAATTTTGTATATTTAATATAAAGTATTCAAAAATTACATTTCATAAAAATGATGAAAAAATTTGGATAATTTTATTATATTAATGTATTATAAAAGTGACAAATACATACACAAATTGGAATTTATAAAAATCAATATTATGGTAAAATTAAACACAACACTGTTTTTAGAATTTGTATATCTATCATCAATAAAGCCAAACATTTTAGTGGACATGGAAAACACTACAGTTATTTTCATTAAAAAAAAAGGCAAGAACGAAATGATTATATCATTAAACATAAAACTATAAAATAAAATTCTATGTTTTAAGAATAAAACTCCTTTAATTTTCCCGCAAAGATGAATCAACATAAATAATTAAATATATGCTTAAAAAACAATCTGCTGATTTGTTAAATTTAGATATAACAAACTCAGAAAAAATAGTATAAAAAAATGTAACAAAGTTTCCAACTATTGGAAAAAAAAGATGCAAATCTAAAAAGTTTTTTTTCAAGCAAGATAACTAAAGAATTGTAGCAATTTATTAAAAAAGCAAAAAAAGTAGATCAAATTTAAGAAAATATTTGATTATTGTTTGAAATTTTGAAAATTAATTTCAAAGTAGAATAGAAAGTTAAATTTGAAACTCACATTGAACACCTAAAACTTATTGGGAATTTTGATAAATTACCCCTAAAACTGAAAACCTATCAAAAAACTTATAAATTTTAGATTTCAATAAACCCAAACAACAATATTTTGAAAGATTTATTCTGATATTTCAAAAGAAAATAACAGATAAATTAAATATAAGTACATATAAGCTAAAATAGATAAACCCTTTATCAGTAAAATGCCTATTGAAAAAGAATATAAAAGTTATTCATATATTTTAACACTTAAGATGGAATTAGATTTTAAAAACTTTATTTTATTTTAATGGTACCAAATTACCATACAGAAGAGGACACAAGGCTTTAAAAATAATTAAAGATTTTTAAAAAACTTAATTAGTACATATCATATTAAAAACAAAAGGTATATTAGAGCTAAAGTAACAGTAACACTTACATATAAACATCACTAAAGCCAAATTTGCATTCCACGATTGCATTATAATATCAAATATGCGAGTAGGTGACACACCATGAAAAGGTTACCAAATTAAACTAGAAAGAAAAGGTACCTATAGGATCAAGGTTATACATAGGTCACTCATAAATACAAATGTATTGATTTCAAAATAGGTGTTCACACAAACTGTCGAAAGAATGTTGGGCCGGGCAAAATGGGAGCATAAGAAGGGGAACAGCATATTGTTTGCAATCTAATGCGAGTTCATATAGCGACAACATTGGGATAAAGAAAGACTGCTTTGACTCAACTGTTAATCAATATCAGATCATTTTTCAAAATTCCTTTTGAAATTGAAAATCTTTTTTTTTCAAATAAAGCACGAGAATAAGAATCTCTTTATGTTATTGTTCTCTTTTGCTCAGGTCATGATACAAGTGCTGGAAATTTCACTGCGGTGTCATTATATGCAAGTACAGAAACAGCTTTTAATACTGAAGAAAAGATTATCATACAGAATATTAGCTTAAAAAGTACATGAAACATCTAATTGTTTTTTAGAAGTAACTCATTTAGAACCTAGCTTAAAATATTTAAATACTCAAATTATAATATTCTGTAAAATAAAATATTAATGAAAAGCTAAATAGAAAAAAGTTAGAAAACAATATGTGTGCACTTAAACAACAATTGTAATCTTTACATACATTATATTCTTAAGAAAAGCTAAATGTAATGATTATGCAGGACAACAATGAAAGTGCTTCTTAGAAGAAAGATTACAAACGATGAACGATTTTAACATGCTGAACAAAAATATCTGATTGGCTCTGGTTGCAGAAATATTTCCATTTCTTTTTTTTTTTTGTTATACAAAGGTGTAATAATGTAATTTGCAATGTATACTTAAAATTATATTTTATATCTAACTTCCTTATTGGTTTTGTGCTAGGGTTTTTGAAACCGGTAGGAGTCAGTGGATTTCCACAGTGTAAAAATCGTCAGCGAACATCCCATATGATTATGCTGCATATTAAAGATCCAAAGAGTGACTATTTGGCTTGGATACTCTCAGCAAAATTAAATTCAAAGAACTGATGTTTCCCTCAGGAGAGAAAACTGACGCTTAAAAGAAATTACATGGTGGCAATTGGTAACCACTTATAAGATAACAATAAAAAAATGATATCAGTTCCCAGAGAATGTACTAGGTCTGCAATGGTATTCACCAATCTGCAGCCCCTTTTGAAAGAATTTAATTATTTTATTTAAATAATATATCAAAAAAGATATCACACTGATATAATTGCAACATAGTACTGTATTCTGTTAACACATAGCAGAATTCAGTAAGATAAATACATGTGATAAAATTACTCACACGAATGTCATCACACTTGTGCATCAGCACTTTCAAAGTGGATTCAATGCTATTTGCTGTATCCATAATTTAGCAGGAGCCTTCCAATCACATTAAAGACTGATGTTTTTGCATGGTACCACAAATTCTTCTAAAAATCAAGACAAAGAAGATTGAATACTCTAACACAAATACTTTCTGCTCCGTGACCTGTCTTACATTGCAAAGAACCCCAAATTTCTTAGCCTCCTACAGATTATTGTATCAATTGAGATGAGTTATGTTACATTTTTACGTGCTCAATACGTTACATTTTTCTCCTCAAGCATCAGTATGTGGTGTAAGTAGGGATTGCAATACCAGGATACCCAATACCGGTATTCAAAAGTTTAAATATCAGTTTTCTGGTATTTACTAGAAATTTTTAAAACTGTTTTCTTTATATGTTCAGGGATCAGCAATATGGCAAAATAGTATGTGTTTTTGTTTTTATGTTAATTATTGCACCATGATTAAAATATATTATAAATGAAATAATTTTACATCCATTTCAGAAGGTGAAGATATTATATAAACGTCTTTATTCCACTAATTCCATTGTTCTTATTTTTATTTTTCCTAGCTTGTTCTACGGCAATTCATTAAATCCATCTGTAGATTTTTTCATTGCCAGATACAACAAGATAGAAGATCATTAATCTGAACTTAAAAAGTATAGACAAATTATTTCTCAGACATATAGAACTAAATACATTACTCCCAAGTTCTCACTAAAAGAGGAATAACATATCCAAGTTCATCTGCTTTCCTTCATCCATCAACACCTGTTATTACAATGTCTCCCTAAAGGGCGAAATTAATTAGACTGTGAATATACAAAGTTGCATCAAAAACTCAATAGAAGTTGTAAAATATCTGAATCATCCAAGGCCCAAACTGTCTTATTACAGCTCTAAGTGATACTACACTTAAACAGGATTCGTAGTCTGATATTCGTATCTCAGAAACCAAAGTTGTACTTGTGAAGAAAATGTGCAAGATTTCGATATTTTTTAAACTGGTGAGTTTGTTATTCATATTGTATTTGCATGTCATACTTTAGGGTTCAAAATATTTTTCAGGTTCACTATGTATATACTCATAAATAATAACCCATAATAATGAATAAGAATAACTTTAAAGAACATAAAAAAAATCAGTTTGATTTCATTATTTATATGATGAAAAGAATATGGTGGCACACTGTAAAAAATGTTCACATTATTAAAGTGAATGGAGGAAGTACAAGCGGACTCCATACATATTTACATAAGGAAACATGATACAAATTTGTTAAAGAGGAAATAATCTAATTGCAATGAAGATACAAATTTAAACACAGTTTCTAAGCCCACGCCATCAGGGATTTTAAATTTTTTTGAAAAAAATATACATAATTTGGATGAAATTATTGCACAAAGGCTTAATGACAATGCAACTGTGGCTTAATGTTTTGAACTTTTGGTGTGTCCAATATTGTAATCCCTAAGTGTAAGAAAGCATGATTATTTTCCATACTTAGATAAAACATCATATAAAATTACTTCTGTTGAACTGAATGATTTTGTTCATGATTTGAATCTGTCCAAATACCAAATAGGTTTCGGCCTCAAGACTTCAACCAAAATAATTCTATTTAAAATATTGAAAAAGGAGAAAAATGGTGAAATAAATATAAATGTTCCAAGATTTACAGAAGAGCCAAGCTTTTTCTTAAGCTAAAATGAATCAAAAGGCAGTAAATAATATGGTTAATTAATTACCAACCTAGATTTTTATGAAAAATTTTTTTTTCTAATGAAAATGACTATTTTAAATATTTATGTAACGAAAAATTAAATATATTTTTGTGATAAAGAACTGGCTCACTATGGAAATATTTTGATGTACCTTAATTGAAAGTAGCATTGTTTAAAAAAGGAATTTGAAGCATTTACAATTCTATCAGGTTAAAGTGCAGATTGGGGAGGGCCCTCGGCGATGTGAACTTTTGGCAACTGAAATCGTTCACCAAGCTACTTCATTTAGCGCTAGGTATTTTGGGTGACCGGATTCAATAGTTAAGCAACCTATGTCAGATAGATAAAAAATGCCAAATCCAAAGGGTACCATCCAAATCCTAATGTACACTTTAGCCTTCTATCAAAGAAATAAACTTACAATAATGTAAGCAAATGAACACAATGAAAAATTCAATCAAATTGAAAGGGTTCTTTTTTTTTTCGTTTTGAGAAAACATTTAAATTAACAGAATGAAACAAAGTTTAGTTTTCTTATTTATTTAACATTTAAAAAAAATCAAGTAACATGTACATTAATATTTTAAATATTAGTATAATAGCTATGATAACATGACATACACAGGGAGAATCAATTGATAAGTGGAACAAAACTTAAAAATAAAATATTTATTTTTCAAAGAAAAAAAATTGAAACATAAAATTTATAAGATTTTTTTTCTCTCAGCAGATATTGATAAATTTAAATATGTTACTCGAGTTGATGTTTGCATGACTTTACACAAAGATAAATCTTTACAAGAAAATGCAATAGCTACAGATTAGACATCATTCAAAACAATATTTTTGAACTGATTACTTCTCCCAAAACACAATACATACAACATGCAATAAATGGTAACCAATAAGTTTTAAAAATACATGAAAGACGGTATAAGGAATATTAAAATATAAAACAGAATCAAAACCAGAAATGAAAGAATATTACTAAATGAAATTAAATATATATTACCCAATCAAATTATGAAATAAAGGAATGCTGAAAAGCTTGGAAGTCGTTAAATAGAGAGAACTTTTTTACGTGAGTAAAGGGGAAGGAAGGAGGGGGATGACATGAGTAAAGGGGAAGGAAGGAGGGGGATGACATGAGTAAAGGGGAAGGAAAGAGGGGGATGACATTCTGCAGGGTTACAGAGTAAAGCAATTTTCTCGCCAATATCGGCGCTTGCTTTGAATACGATGCCAAACATTTCATTCTCTCCGTTGACGTAGACGTATTCGCACGGTGTAAGCTGGCTTCTTGTGGAAAGTATATTGGATAGATATAAAACTATCTATTATAACCATCTTTTTCGAAATTGCAAGTTTAGATACATGCTACAAATTTTTTTAAATTATTGATTTGTTCAATATTTTTTAAATAAAAAGTTGAATTATGTAATTGTATGGTAAGTAATACGATTACGAGCAGAAAGCGCTCACATTCTTGTTTATGACTGTTTTTTTGGAAGCTCCGGGTTTTTAACAAATTTTAATTTAAATAATACGATTGATTACTCATGACCTGAAATTCCAAAAGGTTATGAATAAGTATTTCAAATAAAACCAAGAAGTGATTTAGAGGCGATCTTTCAAAAATGAATTACTGTAAGTCGAAAGGGTAAGTAATTTGATACAGAATAAAAAGCGTTTATTAAAGTGATTTGTGTGTGAAATGCTTGTTTTCATATGAAATTTTCTGCACTACGGAATACAATGTTTAATTAATTTTATACACATTGTGCTAATAAATATTCATTGATTATATTTTTATTAAATCGATTATTTGTTTCGCTCATTCTGTGGATCATCAAATTAAAGTTTAATCGTAAATACTTGTTTTATTAACACACCAATTCACTCTGACAATGAATCCAGTTTCTCTGGTATTTTTAATACAATCCGAAAATTTTTAAAAGCTTAGTAAAAAAAAAAATTGACTAAATATTCTGTGTAAAAATAAAAGAGCAAAATTAACTAGTAACAATATTTTTTCTCACACTTGAAAGCTAAATCAGATTATAAAATAACTCATTTTCAAACAAAAATTAGTATATCCTACCATAGTATAATCATATCTATACATATAATGTATAAACTCGACCCAATTCGTTTCCATATTTATGCCGAATGAAAAGAGGATTTCATTACATATTACTGCTAAATGCATATTTGAGTAAGCGATTCATTTTTTTTTTTTTTTTTTACCAAATGAAATTGGATTTGAACTAGTCAACAATTTAATTACATACTGTCTGTGACAAAGTTTTTAATTAGATGGAATAAAAATCCTAAATGTTACAAGCTATGTCTAATTTGCAATAAGTTTTCTTATAAAAAGAAAGATAAAAATTTAAAATGTAAGAATTCTCGTTTGATAAGAAACCATGCGATACTATCTTATGGTTTCCTTTACTAAAATAACTATATTGAATGCCGAATTAAAAATAAATTCCCTTATTTAAATGCGTACAAAATGAGCGAAAAGGTTGATTGAAATATTTTTTACCTTATCAACAGTAGAAACTACAATTTCACACAGTTATTTCGTGACAATAAATTATTTTAAATAATATGAAAAAATTAAGTCGATTCCTACTTTGAATGGATGAATAGGAAGTATTTTATTAACGGGAGTTGAAAATTTTAAGTTAATATATATAAATAAATATGTATACATAGGGAGAGAGTGAACTAATAGTAGTAATAAAAGGGATGCATTTCTCTATGTTAAAAATCATACTGCCAATTATTTACAAATTACTAAGAGCATTTCTAAATTTATTTTTATTTAAGTCTTTAAAAATACAAAGCATATGTTTTTTTAAAAAAAAGTGGTCAGAATTTTTACAAGATTTTCCTGTCGTAAATTTATATCCTTTCCAATTTAAAAAGAGTTTATCCATAGAAATGTATCTAATTATAAAACTGATTTTATTTCTAAGCATGACCTGTGCCCCGCCCACTCTCAGACTACATTTTCTCATGCTTTTTTGAGTTCTTAAAAGAGCTTTTTATTAATTTAATTTTTTAGCTATTTAATGTAATTTTCTATTATTTATTATTTTCTAAATTCAATAACTTTTTTACAATGGGCATTGGTAGAAATTTTTACAGTCATCTAAAGATCCCTGAAAGGAGATTTAGAGTCCGACAGGACTAGGTGCTCCAAGCAACATTTGCCAATGATAAGCATGACCCTAAAATTTTAAAACACATTTTAACTTTATGAAACACACTTTTTAAATAAATGGAGATCATACTTGAATTCCTGTTTAATTTAATTATCAAGTTCCAACCCTTCAAGCTTTTTTCTGTTTCGTAAATCTTCAAAACATACACATACTTTGAAAATAGTTTATTTGTTCTTCAATATTTATTGTATTTCTTCTATTTTTTATTCTTCCATGTTCATTTTAATAGATTCTGAAATTTAAAAAAAAACTACTTTTGAATCAAAAATAATATTGAATCCCCTAGTGTAGATCCATTACTTCTCATTCTATGTTAAATGCAGTTAATTGTGCCAATTCTAGTTCATAATGAAGTAAAAAAATTTAATCATGCAAAGTGAGTAAAAAAAATCTGGTAAAGCTATTAATATCGCAAAATGTGTGATGACACAGATAATTTCTATCAAATTTCAACTATAACATTTTTTTGTTGTTGAAATAAAAGAAAATTTGATCTCATAAATAATTGCATTATACATTCACATGTATATATATATACATGTATAAAAACAAACTTTCTAAAGAAGCATGCAGTAACCAAATATCATTACACCTATAACGTATATGAAACTGGAACTCTGGTAAAACACATAAATTTTTACAAATTTGGTAAACTTTTGCAAAAATTACATATTTTTTTTAACATATTTTATACAA
Organism: Trichonephila clavata; assembly: GCA_019973975.1. Taxonomy (NCBI): domain Eukaryota; kingdom Metazoa; phylum Arthropoda; class Arachnida; order Araneae; family Nephilidae; genus Trichonephila; species Trichonephila clavata. The sequence goes on along the minus strand of BMAO01016248.1, from coordinate 2,644 downwards.
CTGATAACATATACGAGTACATTTGTTATTTTGAAATGAGACAATCTAAAATATAGTTTACAATTAGAACATAATACATTGTTGACACATTGTGATATTGGTTGCTATATAAATAACACGGAAACATTGGATTAGTAGATATGTGTTGCCTCAATTTCAATAGTATGCGACTGCATTAAATTTGATAAAACACCCTTTTCAATAGTTTGACCGAAAAAACCGAAGTTTATTTTGCTTATTTCGCACAATTTTCATATTATTCTATTCTCTGTATTCTAATGATGGATTATATCTACTAAAAGCTGTATCATTGGCCGAGATTTATTTTTGTGGTAATTTAGTTAAGAAAGAAAAAATTAAGCATTATGTAACAAAATTTGTTTAAAACGTATAGAAAATGTATTTGATATAACATGACCATGATAAACCTGGTTCCCCATTTAATTAGTTGTAATCGTAAGGGGTATATCAGGATATAGATTCATAATAAAATAATTTCTGGTCGGAAAATTGGCTCAGTTCAAACTTCACAAGAAAGTAAAAGCTAATCTTTCTTTATAGCCTGTGTGACATATAGTCATTGACACTCGGAATAATCAAAGAGCTCCCTTCTCTCTCCTCTGATCTTTCGTAGAAATATAGAGGCTGATTACCGACATACAGCTGTGCGTGTCTTGAACATCGCCCCGGCAACCTTTGACACTACAAGGAACACTCCCTATTCTGCCCACATACCGGATGTAACCCGAGCCGTGTGCGATGTTCCCAAACACTAGAGAGGGTAGGGAGAAAGAAACCCCCCAGAGCGAAAGGGGATGCCAAAACAACAGAATTTGGACTCTAATAATCTTATTACTAAATTAACTTAAAATGTAAATTTGCAAATAATAGCCTGATGTATTAAACTTAACATTTAAATTATTCAATATCACTCTACCGTAAAAGAGATGACATCTGCTTCGCTTTGCTTCTAAGGAGTAGGGGGGGGGGGGGCATAACAAGACGAACAAAGCATTCGTGAGGACATTCCCACCCTGCACTCATTTCCTTCCACTTGATAATCTTTATTTCCTTAAAAAATAGTTTAGAAAAAATTTCAGTTTTAAAGCTCATGGATATCAATCCTAATTAGTGATAGTCTAAAATAATACGATTTTTAATTTTTTATATCTGCAATACTTATGTGTGTTTTATGATTACATTATTTAAATCAGCTGATATACCAGCATTTCCTTTTTTAATCGATGCTATTTCTTTGCTCAAACATGAATGGGATTTTAAGCGCTATTTTTAACAAATTAGCTTATTTTTATATACATAAGGAATTGAGCAATATAATATGATCATGAAGTGTACATTGAAAAATTATTTAAAATAAACAACAAGTGTTTTTATAAGTTGTAATATTTTTTGGGGGATAGGTTGGAAGAGTTTGCACGGAACTAGTGATTTCTAACGTGTGTGTGCAACAAAGCATGTTTTTTTTTTTGCTTGGATTATTTCGAATGCGACAATTATTTCTTGGTTAAGTCATTTTAATGTTGCCTAACTAGAAAACAAAAAATGCTCACAATAAGTTTCAGGCTTGTAAAAGTTAAAATTTGTTTAAAAATGCAAAAATTCCTTTATATGATAAAAAAAGATAAATTATAACTAATAATATACACTTATTCTAAAGATTATTAAGGCTGTAAAAAAACATTTGCCACTTTGTAATAGAAAAGGGTAAAATTAAGAGAAAAGTTTGAAATAAGTATTAACATTAATTCTGATGCTATAAAATGTAATAAAACTTTAAATATATATATTTATAGTTTTTTTAGATGACATTTCAGATTTTGAACAAAGTGTTAGTTTTCAAAAACTCGCGTTAGATCTCACCTAATGTAAAACATTTTTAAAATGTTACGATGTTAATAAAAAATATATTATTTTAGGAATAATATTTTTTTGATTATATACAAAATATAAATGATCAAATTAGAGAGAGTGAGAGAATATTAACGTCACACTGATTAGCAACACGAGGGCTTTTGGCGATGGTCCGCGTAATTTTGAACCATGGTCAAGTGACGCGGACGACACCTGAGCTAGCACCCCCTCCCCTAACTACCACACCAACGTGGGACGTTTGAGCTCTCGACAGATTTAACGTGCATCGTTCCCCTACACGGTGGGTCTTTAGTGGTACTAGGATCGAACTCATGACACGCTAGCCATGATCCGATGCCTAGACCACTCGGCCACCGCGGCCATGATCAAATTAGAAAAAGCATTTGAAAGTAAAGAATTTAATGTACAAAGAGCATATTAAGGAAGAAATGTTTTTTCCCCTTTAGTATGGGCAAATGATTATAATGAAAACAAATACTATCAATAGCGCACACAAAAATTTTCAAGGGGGGAGTCCACGGTCGAAAGTCTCCCAACTCGTATCATACATCAAGACGACACCAATTGATTCTTCTGATTTTGTTAACAAAAAGCAGTAAAAATAAATTATTAAACTAATAATTAGCATTAATTAATAAAATAAATTGTTAATTACAAGTACTTAATTAAATTTTACGTTATATATATACATAGGATTATCATCAATCGAAAAAAATCTCAAGGGCTTTGGGGAGTGTCCAGACCCCCAGGA